>SJYA01001439.1:64279-81955 GCA_006410615.1 Neotragus moschatus
CTCCACTGACTCTGCTCACATATCACAGAAAGGCACCTACATCTGCTTCTATTGTTCAGTGTTTAAATATGGACCATTTCCATAGTTAATCACAAATTTGTCCTACAATCAAGCAGTATAATAATTAATCATTTTACACCCATAATCCTGCATTAACACAATACTTATCAACACTGAGCTCTAATTCCTGCCTATCTTTTTCCTGTCCCCAGGAACATTTACATAGTTTTGGTCATGGTGCATAATTACTATCCTATTTTTAAATTATGTAACCATTTTTCAAATTACTTCACAGTCTTTAAGATCATCATTTAATTGCTGCATAACATTCCATGAAGAAAAGGTTTTTAACTTACATAAGCAGGTCTCTACTGAGGGACACACAGAGCCTTTTGGTTATTATAAATAGAACCAAAGTGAGTAATTTCCATGCATATGGATTTTTCCATATTTTGAAATATTTCCTAAAATTAGATTCCCAGAAGTTGCATTACTGGATCAGAAAGAAGGAGCACTGATGGCTGTGGAGAGATTGTCAGAATATTTTGATGAGAATATCATGCGTGTGCTTAGTTGCTCAGTCATGTCTGACTCTTTGTGACCCCATGGACTGTAGCCTGCCAGGCTCCTCTGCTCATGGGATTTTCCAGGCAAGAATACGGATGTGGGTTGCCCTTTCCTACTCCAGGGGATCTTGCTGACCCAGGGATCGAACCCAGGTCTCCTGTGGCTCCTACACTAGCCAGTGCATTCTTATATAGATGTTCCTTGTGCGTGAGTATCCCTTTTCATCTGGCATTTTCTAAGCAAGTCATTCTGTCTACTCTCAGCATTCATTCATTTCACTCACTGCAATTTCCTTGCTGTCTACATATCGCCTGTGGAAAATCTACTCTACGCAATTTTCTCAAGACATCCAGAATATCTTACGTTGGTCCAAGACGCCCCACAAAAACTGCACCTTAGGTGTACCTTGGAGTCCCCCTTCTCTTCACGGAGCTTTCTCAAGGATGAGCTATATGTCTATGTCTCAAGGAACTAACATATTTTTTTAACTTTGTTTTAGCAAGTATATTTGAAGTCTCTGAAAGTTTGATTGATAACACTTTGGATGAAATAAAAAATTCCATACTTTTCAAATTCTCAAATAGGTCCTAACACTGTTAATGTGCAAGAAGACTCATTCTATTTTCGGTTTTGCCAACATTAGTCATCACTTTCTTCTGTTTGTACTCTTGAGCATAGAACTGATGAAAAATGATGCAATACAATGTGAAGTTTCAAAAAAAAAAAAAAGTGATTTTTTTCTTTATGTGTCTGCCTGCCTCCACGAAACTAAGTCTTCTGAGAGCAGAACCCATCATTTCTTTTTCCCTGATGCATTAGCACTCAATAAAAATTTTGGCAGGGATGAAGAAAAGTAAAAGAGCAGAGTAAAACAGCAACGAAGGAAGTAGGCAATCCTGGAGGAGAGAGGAGGGAAAACAAGAACCAGAGTCTCAAGCATGTAGGGAGTTTGCACTGCAAGTAAGTGGCTTCAGAGAAAAGATTCAAACAAGAGCTAACCCCTCATTCTATACGTCTCTAACTACTAATCTCTCTTTTATAGTCTTGCCAAAAAAAGATGATGGCTTCTGAGGGTCAGTTCTACTGTCTACTTTAAACATTAGGATACCCTCTCCATGCCCAGTGGTACTTTCTTCAGAGCAGACTGCTTAACAACAACGAAACAGATCTGACTTTGTTACTGAAAGTGGGGTCTGGCTCACCACTCACCACTCTACAGCTAATACTACAGAGATAAGGTTGGTGGAAGACAGTGAGAGACTTTATATTTCTGGGCTCCAAAATCCCTGCAGATGGTGACTGCAGCCATGAAATGAAAAGACGCTTACTCCTTGGAAGAAAAGTTATGACCAACCTAGACAGCATATTAAAAAGCAGAGACATGACTTTGCCAACAAAGGTCCATTTAGTCTAAGCTATGGTTTTTCCAAGAGTCAAGTACGGATGTGAGAGCTGGACTATAAAGAAAACTGAACGCCGAAGAACTGATGCTTTGAACTGTGGTATTGGAGAAGACTCTCGAGAGTCCCTTGGTCTGCAAGGAGATCAAACCAGTCAGTCCTAAAGAAGTCAGTCCTGAATATCCATTGGAAGGACTGATGAGGAAGCTGAAACTCCAATACTTTGGCCACCTGATGCAAAGAACTGACTCATTAGAAAAGATCCTGATGCTGGGAAAGATTGAAGGCAGGAGGAGAAGGGGACAACAGAGGACGAGATGGTTGGATGGCATCTCTGACATGAGATGGACATGAGTTTGAGCAAGCCCTGGGAGTTGGTGATGGACAGGGAGGCCTGGAATGCTGCAGTCCAAGGGATCGCAAAGAGTCAGACACAACTGAACCGAACAGAATTGAAGGTTGGTGGAAAGAAAAGTTTGCTTTATTTTGGAGGCCAGATGGTTAGAGGTTGCATTTGTGTCCAAAGACTGATAGCCACCACCTGTCCCCACCCAGTCCCCAGTAATCAGTGGGCAAGAGCTTTGAAAGCAGATTTTCAGCATTTTATAGGTAGAGGGAAGGGGCTACACTCAGAAATAGCATAGTTAGCTCAGGGAGTCATCTTGAAGTTGGTCATGTGGTGGTCTGATCAGTGTCACCGCGACTGTTTTGAGTACTATTAATCTTTAGTTCCAGAGTCGGTTTGCTCCCATTTCTTTGAGGCCAGTTCTCAGAATTGTAGCAGCGTATATCATGACGACACTCTGGTCCTCCTAGTTAACTTCTTCTGCCTGGTGGGGGTTTCAGTATCTACAAGATAGCTCAAAGGATATGGCTCAGAATATTAGCTACAGCCTTTGAGGAGGAACTTAACATCCTTGACGTTATTCAATGACTAAACTACTATTAATTGGTCTCATTTGACAGTTTTCCTTTGCTTCTGCATTTCTCACTTCTCTGAATAAATGTATTCCTTGGCTAAAGTTTTTTCTACAGACGAAGGGGCAGGAGGAGGACACAGGGCAGGGGGTTGATGGGGAAGGACCAAAGGGTTCTGCTCTGGCTCATGAGCACAGATAAATGCCCATGAAACAGACATCTAAGAAATTTTTACTGTCCTAGAAATCAATCTTAAACATGTGTAACTCTCTCCACTTGTGTCTGAGTCTGAAGCCTGGCTAGGTCAATTCCTGGCTGCTTAACTTATTGGTTTCTCATCTAGAAAATGAGAGTAATCAAGCTCCTATCTCACAGGGGCATTGGGAGATTAGTGAGTTAATATGTGCTTAGAAGAGTACCAAGTACACAGTAAGTCCTCAATAAAAAGGCTGTGATTATGATCAGTTAAATAAGCCAACTGATATAAACACTATACAATTCTAAGGGATGTACAGAAACCTTGATACCTCTTAAAATATGTACAATGCATAAGAAAGAAGTCTGTATGTAAGCTGTTCACATATCTTTTGACAGTGTTGTGTACCTTAGGGCTTTTCCACTTAGTCAAACCAGTTAAAAGGTTTAAAGAAGTCAACTCTGAATATTCATTGGAAGGTCTATTGCTGAAGCTCCAATACTTCGGCCACCTAATCCAAAGAGTTGACTCATTGGAAAAGCCCCTGATGCTGAGACAGACTGAAGGCAAAAGGAGAAGGAGACAGCAGAGGATGAGATGATTAGATAGCATCATCTACTCAATGGATATGGATTTGGGCAAACTCTGGGAGATAGTGGGCGACAGAGGAGCCTGGCGTGCTACAGTCCATGAGGTCACCAAGACTTGGACATGATTTAGTGACTGAACAACANAAATGTCGCTGGAAACATTTTCACTGTTACAAAGCAGCAATGCCTAGCCTACAGTAAAATGTCTATACCGCTCCTTCTGGATGTAAAGAATGAAGCACAAACCAAAGAGAAGAACCCATACAATGAAAATAACAAAGGCAAACATTGTGGGGGGAAAATTGATGCCTTTAATCCAAAGGAATACACAGGTGTCCTCCAGCAAATATGATGTCGTGATCCAGAACACAGGGGGGAAGCTGTTTTATCTCGCACAGCATCTTATCAGCAGGGAGCGGGAGGCAGAAACTGGTCCCCCTGTTGCTTCTCTGGATGCACAGGCAGCTTCATTTGAGCCTTTTCTAAGACAGTGATCATTCAGTGTACTTTATTCCTGAGATTTAAAAAATAAAAAACAAAAATGACTTTGGTATGTCTCTAAGGGGAAAGGCCAGAAATATACATCAAATTGGCTTGGCATTACAAGAGGAGGAGGGGAAAAAGACACACACAGCCCCAATTTCTGCACTCTTGGAATTCATCTTTTTAAGAAATGATGGGCCAGGAGAGCTGGCAGGCTACAGTCCATGGGCTCACAAAGAGTCAGATATGACCGAGCATGCAATAAATGATTAAGATATCTGCGTGGGTGTCATGAAGAGAGCATTCGATAAATGTTAATTTATTTCCCTTTTATGTTCTTAGTTCCTTATCCTCATGTCTCATTTTGCAAAGAAAATGACTCTCAGTCATTCTACATGTATGGAGTCCAAATAAAGCCCAGTAAATTAACAATCTAATTAGCATAATTCATGTTAACATTGACGCTACTGATGCCCAAGGTACTGAGCTTCTTAGGTGGTAGATTTCTTTAGGAAATGAATCAGGGGTAAGGCCAACGGATTTCAGATTGAAGATCCTTTCAGAAATGCTTTCCACCTGGTTAGATATTTTAAAGATTTTACAGCCTAGTTTACCATTTGAGAACAACTCAGGCTTTGGGGAGACAAGTAACCACAATCCAGACATAGAGTTGCTGAAAACTAACTTTGTTTTTGCAGTTTTTTATGTATGTGCAAGTTTCAGCAGGAAAAAAATCAATAAACGGGCTTTGACCCAATATGTGCCGGCCTGAGAGAGTTCACCTGATGAATCTCCCTCTGATTGCTAAAAACAATAAAAGTGCTAAGCAGACGCTCACAGTAGCTGCGATCACAATCATGCATTCTCTTGAACTGAGAAAGGGATCTATTTTTCATCTGAAGCAAGGGGAATTACAGGATCTCTTCGATCTTATAATTCAATTTCTTTATTTTATAGATGAGTACCAAAGCTGCAACCAGTCAAGTCTTGCAGACTTGCAGAGCGGCCTTAAGTGCTTAGTCCAGAAAATTCTAGTCTATTACTCATTCCAAAACCACTGTGTTTTTAGCAGGAAAAAAAGGCAAAGGTCTACGCAACGTGGAATTTCAACACATGACCATTGCCATTACTGACAATTCTCAACTGTGATGCTTTGAGGTATCGGAGCTAATGAACTTCGCTGTGAAGCTAGAATGACCTCCCTCCCTGTCTTCCAGACTGCTCAGTCCCCAAGTACAAGATGGACAGGCAAGCCTGTCTAACTCAGGCCATTTCCCCACGTGTCACTTCTGGCTCCTGCTCAAGCAATACACAGGCTCTTGGATTTTTTTCTTTTTTAATAAGAACCTGCATTAGAAATATCTTTAGCAGAATATCTGGCCAACAACAAGACTGGGAATGAATTAGAGAATAGCATGAAATTCAATGCAATCAGTTAATTTTTAGTAATAGTCTGAAACTCAGCAGCTTGGAGCTGTCCTTTTTGACAGCTCAGGAGACCAGCCTCATAAAAGGAAGCATCAGGGGTGGCAGTGGGTTCCTGGTGGCCTCCATAATACCCAACCCTCCCCTCTTCAGCCTGGTACTTCAGCAGAAAGTAGCTGTCTCCTCAGCTCTAAGGGCTGAAATTCTGGTTTGTCTGTTAGGGTTTCTCAGCACCACCGACAGTCTGAGTTGGAGGCCTCTTTGTTGTGGCCTGTCCTGTGTACTGTAGGGTGTTTGGGAGCTTCCCTGGCCTCCACCCACTAGATGCCAACAGCAGTCCTCAGCTGTGACAACCAGAACTGTCTCCACACCTGGCCAAGTGTCACCTGGGGGTAAAATCGGCTGTGCTTGGGAATCGCTGGTTCTAGGTCAGTCATGGGAATTTCAAGTTGGCTTAAGCGTGTGAGTGAATTCTGAGTACTGAGAACCTAAGTATTTCTTTTATATAGTTATGTTGTGGCTAGGAGACAGGGATGGAATGGAGCCTCAATTTTTCTCTGGATGGTTTTTTGTACTTTTTATGTGTTTTGGCTACACTGTGCAGTAGGCAGGTTCTTATTTGCCCAACCAGGAATCAAACCTGTGCCCTCTGCGGTGTCTTAACCACTGGACTGCCAGGGAAGCTCCTTTCTCTAACACCCCATCCCCCAAGAAACAATGAATGTCATTCATTCACTCTCCCACCTTGAAATACAAGTTTGAAGTTGGGTCACAGGTTATTTCATAAAAACACATTTTTGGAGATAAAATTAAGCTTTCAGCATCCTTCAGTACAAGCAAGCACTGGACCAGTTTTACAGTGAGTTTTCTAGGGGGATTCTGGAAAAGGTATCTTCACTGTCCCTTGGACAGCAAGGAGATCAAACCAGTCAATCCTAAAGGAAATCAACCCCACATATTCACTGGAGGGACTGATGCTAGAGCTGAAGCTCCAATACTTTGGCCACCTGATGTGAAAAGATGACTCACTGGGAAAGACTGAAGGAAAAAGGAAGAGAGTGCGGCAGAGGATAAGATGGTTCAATATGGTTAGACAGACTCAGTGGACATGAACCTGAGAAAACTCTGGGAGATGCTGAAGGACAGGGAAGCCTGGTGTGCTGCCGTCCATGAGCTGGGAAAAAGTCAGACAGAGTGAAAAATAACAAAAAGAAATGTGAAAGGCAGACACTGTTCCATCCGGAGGTGTGTACCCGGGTGTCAGCACACCTGTGACTCCTGGGCCGATAGGGTGACTGCATGAGGACCTGGCCTGAAGTGCAGCTGACCAGCTCTTGTTACTGGAATGAAGTCGTTTCTTTAAGCCAGTTTGAGCTGGAGACTTTTGTAACTTTTGTAACTTTCAGTCAAAGGCATCCTAATAAAATATCCTATTGTACTATCCTTTACGAATACTTATAAAACCACATTGACGTCCAGGATTCAAGTTCCAAAACACTATCATTATGCTTATTTCCTCCCTAAAACTTCTTTCTGCTGCTTGCAGCATTCCTGTCATCCTCCTCTAAATCACAAACGATTGTCTAAGTACCGCTAGGAAATAACCGAATGGCTATAATTCTGTCTTCTAGATAATATTTTAAAACATGTTTGTTGCTGTTCAGTTGCCCTGTCATGTCCAACTCTTTGCGACTCCGTGGACTGCAACATGACAGGCCTCCCTATCCCTCACCATCTCCCAAAATTTGCCCAATCTTGGGTCCATTGCATTGGTGATGCCATCCAGCCATCTCATCCTCTGATGCCCTCTTCTCCTACTGCCTTCAATCTTTCCCAGCACCAGGGACTTGTTCAATGAGTCGTCTGTTCACATCAGATGACCNATGACAGGCCTCCCTATCCCTCACCATCTCCCAAAATTTGCCCAATCTTGGGTCCATTGCATTGGTGATGCCATCCAGCCATCTCATCCTCTGATGCCCTCTTCTCCTACTGCCTTCAATCTTTCCCAGCACCAGGGACTTGTTCAATGAGTCGTCTGTTCACATCAGATGACCAAAATACTGGAGCTTCAGCATCAGTCCTTCCAATGAGTATTCAGAGTTGCTTGTCCTTAAGATTGACTGGTCTGATCTCCTTGCTGTCCAAGGCACTTTAGGAGTCTTCTTCAGCACCATCGCTTATACTTTTAAAAAAAGATTTAAAAAAATAATAACAACAAGAGGTTAATACTTAACTCTTGCTTGGGCCAAATGAGAACTTACTGAATTGTTTTCTTTCTTTTTTCAAGGTTAACAAATATAAGAAGAAAAAGTAGGTGTGGTAATAATAATTTTTAAAAAGAGAGAATGCTTCATCAACTTTATAACATCAGTTTTCAGACTGAAAAGCTTTACTAAGTTGAAGACATTTGCATTTTGAGAATAAAAAGGCTCACAAATCCTACTCGGGCTTAATAAGAAAAAAAAGTCATCCGTACATATTCTGGAGAAATTTCAAGGGGAAAGGGGAAAATTCTGCACTCTTCCACAGACATAGAGCAAGTAATTTAAAAAGGGAAAATAATTTCAACATTGGACTTCGCATCTGTAACACTGATGACAGACGCCAATGAAACCAGGTTTATACACCATGTGAAAGAAATCCAAAACCACACAGCTAAGATACATCCTTGAGGGGGAAAAAAAGATATTTTTGGAAACAAGCTCAAGAAAGTATATCAGCACTGGGCTCTAAGGCAGTATCCCAATCAAATAAATTAAACAAAAGCAAAGATCTCAAGGGGAAGATGAAGAATGTAAGAATTAGTGCTGAGAAGTACTTTTTTAGGAAAATAGGTTAAATATATGATAATATAGCTAAGTCAAAGTAGATAATATCCATGTGACTAGTGATACGTTTAAAAAGCTTTGATCCTTTAAACAACAGAAGCATGCTGCAGAAAAGCTAAAAAGTTAATAGTTTCTTACAACTACAATTCTAAATTAATCCAACTAGGCCCAGAATTTTCAAGTAAGGAGTAGAGGGGAAAAAATAATGACACAGGAGCCTGTACATACCTTTCCTCAATTCAGAGAGAGTATGCGGGTTAAGTGGCTTCCCAGGTAGCTCAGGGGGTAAAGAATCTGCCAGCAATGCAGGAGACACAGGTTCAGTCCCTGGGTTCGGAAGATCCCCTGGAGAAGGGCATGGCAACCCACTCCAATACTCTTGCCTGAAGAATCCCATGGACAAGGAGAGCCTGGCAGGCTACGGCCCACAGTGTTGCAAAGAGCTGCACGTGACTGAGTGAGCGTGCATGTACGTACCTGTGTGTTGAGAACCTAATAGTAAACACCTTAGCTGGTGTAGAACATCTAAGATGTCCTTTAATTTTGGAGTATCTGTGGAGAAATATGGTTTGATAGAGGACTGTTAAAAACAGGAAGATAAGCGTTGGCAAAACAGACGTTTTTAATTGCGCTAAGAATCACTAGGGGTAAAGGAAATGTACAAATTCGAATACATTCAGTAAAAGTAGAAAAGGAAAAAATAGAAAAACTCAAATACAAAAGAAGATGGAGGAAATAATTAAAGACATGAGCTATAACTGTAACAGGTGTATGAAGTTTGGGATATGGATGCAGAAGAGTAAGGGGGTAGGGGGTAGTCTAAGTGCAGTGTCAGGCTGACATTGGGGGGCTGGGCTCGTTTCACCGGGCTAACTGTCACAGGGCTCTAGAGGAGAGGAATCCTGGTGCAGGGGAATTTGAGAATTTTGATACCTTTGTAGAGAACTTGGGGGGAAAAAAACCTGAGGGGATAAAGACAGGTAATTCCTGTAGGCTAGCTTAGACCAAAAGACTTAATACTACAAAGATACTGATTCTCTCATGAACTAGCTAACCATTTAATGTATTCTAAATACAGCTACCAAAGTTCTTGGAACTTTACAAAATGTTTAACACTCATTTAAAGGAATAAACATTCAAGAGTAGACTGAAAAAAGATTTAAAGAGTAACAGGTGTATTTGCGGAACCCATATGGCTTTATAGATAGATATAAATAGATATCCTGCGGTAGCCACAATGGTAAGGAACAGACACAGAAAAAGACAAGGTAAAGGAAGAATTAGACCAGATTTTGCAAGAGCATCTAATAAATGTTAAAAGTGGCATTTCAACATCATTTTCCAGTAGTTTTATAACCTTGGGATGGGAAGGGGCTTTCTATTCATGCTGTCAAAGTCAGAAACAATTAAAAAAAAAAGACCGAAAAATAGGATTACATAAAGTTAGCATTCTAAAACGAAGAATAAAACTAAACTTAGGTTAAACAACTGATAGAAAATTGAGAAGAATATTTGCACTATGTAAAACAGGCAAAGACTAATGTTTTTATTATACACAGAGCCATTATAAATCACAAAGGAAAAACAACTCAGTGAAAAAGTGAGGAAAATAGGAGGAAATTAATAAGTCTAAGAAAACTGGGGGAGGATTCTCAACTCAACCATTAACCGATTATATATCAATATACTTTTATTTATTTGAATTACAAAGCTTGAAAGGATTGTAAATAACCACTGCTCGCAAGGCTCTTGGAAAAGGAAATTATAATGCTCTGTCTGCAAGAATATAAATTGGCACAATTCTTAGGTGGGAAATTTTGGGGATATAAATATAAATATAAATATACACACATGTTACATGTACACATGCTAAAATCCAGTAATTCTCTATCTAGAAACAAGTCCCAGGTAAAAGAATATTCATTGTAGAATTAAATAGAATATTGAAAAACTAAAAATAATTAAAATGTTATACAAGTAGTTGATTATATAAGGGTACATCCATAACTATTAAAAACTAATTTTTCCTTTTCATCACTTTAAATATATCATGCCACCCCCTTCTAGACTGAAGTTTTGGCTAAAAAAATCAGCTGATAGTATTTTGGAGATTTCCTTGTATGTTATTTGTTGCTTTTAATATTTTCTCTTTGTCTTTAATGTTTGTCAATTTCAATAAGCCAGAGAAAGACAAATATCATATGATATCATTTATATATGGAATCTAAAAAAATAATAATACAAATGAACTTATATACATAACAGAAATAGACCCACAGACATAGAAAACAAGCTTATGGGTACCAAAGGGGAAAAGGGAGAGAGCGATGAATTAGGAATTTGGAATTAACATGTACATATTACTGATAACTAACAAAGACCTATTATAGAGCACAGGAAACTATATTCAACATTTTGTATTAACCTATAAGGGAAAAGAATCTGAAAAAAAAAAAAACCTGATATATATGTAAGTACAACTGAATCACTTTGCTGTATGCCTAAAACTTACACAACACTGCAAATCAGCTATACTTAAATAAAAACATTTTTAACAAAAAATAAAAATTAATTACTTTTAGTAAGATAAGCAATAAAGTTAGAGTGAGGAAGACAAAACAAGAACAGAAAGGGTATGGCTCCAGCATACTTTATCCTGTTTTTTCCCCAATGCAGTGAAGAAGAGACAAGAGTTTAACCATGCAGGGTCAAGGTGTCTGTGGAGGTTGCACATTAAAGCCTCACTTCCTAGCTTCTCTNAATTAATTACTTTTAGTAAGATAAGCAATAAAGTTAGAGTGAGGAAGACAAAACAAGAACAGAAAGGGTATGGCTCCAGCATACTTTATCCTGTTTTTTCCCCAATGCAGTGAAGAAGAGACAAGAGTTTAACCATGCAGGGTCAAGGTGTCAGTGGAGGTTGCACATTAAAGCATCACTTCCTAGCTTCTCTGACAGCCCTCTGCTCTCCTTCTAGTAAGGGCTTTATAAAAAGAAGAAGCAAAAATGCAAAAGCTAGAAAGACAGAGGTAAATTCCCATGTGCCCTCGCCAGGACCTCTTGGAGACAAGGTCTAGGTAGGAGTTTGGGAGCATGTTGCCCTCCAAAGAAACCAAAGGTCTTTGAAGGAGGAATTTGAGGAATGCATCCAAGTGACCTTGAGCCCTGTTTTGTATAGAATTCCTAGGGATCACCAACTTGTTCATCTAATTGATTTCAGTCAGATGTATAAATATAATCAATTAGGTTTCACATATTCCCATCAGCCTACCAGTTCCAACACTTGTACTGATATCTGGAGGATACACAAGGTACCCAGGAGTGAGAAATGGTAGGAACTCATGCTAATGACTTGCATAGGCTGGTATGGCATTGGAACAATTGTAGCAGCCTAGAATACACCGAGAATATGTCTGTAAAAAAAAAAAAAGTGACAGCCTCTGCATACACAGAAAAATTTATAAGAATGAATAACAAAAACATTAACAATAGTTCTTACTTCTAGGTGGTGGGACCATAGGTAACTTTCTCTTTCTTTTATATACTTCTCTAAATTACCTCTCTTTTACAGTGAACATGTATTATGTTCATAATAAAAAGTAATTTATTCTACTTAAGTAAGAAAGAAAAAATAAACTAGTTTATGGGAAAGACAAAATATAAAAGCCTGATTTGAATTTTATCTTCATCTTATGTCTGGTCATATCTTCGGACATGGTGTGTGCTGTGTGTGTGTGTGTGTGTGTGTGTGTGTGTGTGTGTGTGTGTGTTTTCCCTAGAGTATAAAATCCTTAAGTGCAAGGCTGTATCACATCATCTTATTGGGTATGGGTGCGAGGTATGGAGAGTGGGAGGTATGGCTTCCCTTGTAGTTCAGCTGGTACAGAATCTGTCTGCAATGCAGGAGACCTGGGTTCAATGCCTGGGTTGGGAAGATCCCCGGGGGAAGAGAAAGGCTACCCACTTCAGTATCCTAGCCTGGAGAATTCCAAGGACTGTATAGTCCATGAGTTGGACATGACTGAGCAACTTTCACTTCACTTCACTTCACGGAGAGGGTAACATGGAAACTTACATTACCATACGTAAAATAGAGAGCCAATGGGAATTTGCTGTATGACTCAGGGAACTCAAATGGAGGCTCTGCAACAACCTAGAGGGGTGGGATGGGGAGGGAGGTGAGAGGGAGGTTCAAGAGGGAAGGGACATATGTATACCTATGGCTGATTCATGTTGATGTTTGGCAGAAACCTACATAATTCTGTAAAGCAGAATTATCCTTCAATTAAGAAATAAATTAATTTAAAAGAAAGCTATTCTAAAATATAGATATTTCAACACATTTATGCTCATTTTAGTAAAAGCTAGGAAAAATAATAATGAATAAATGAATTTACAACTTAATAAAACTGACTCTGACTCTACAATGAGAACAAAGAAATTAAATAATATTTTATAAATGCTTTGATTAGTGTAATGTCACAAGTCCCGGTTTATTTTAAATACTATTGGAAAATAGATAATTTTCTTAATGATATCTAACTGGAGATATTAGACTGTCAGGTTCAGTTCAGTTGCTCAGTCACGTCCGACTCTTTGCGACCCCATGGACTGCAGCACTCCAGGCCTCCTAGTCCATTACCAACTCCCAGAGTTGACTCAAACTCATTTCCATTGAGTCAGTGATGCCATCCAACCATCTCATCCTTTTATGTCCTTTTCTCCTCCAGCCCTCAATCTTTCCCAGCATCAGGGTCTTTTCTAATGAGTTAGTTCTTCACATCAGGTAGCTAAAGTATTGGAGTTTCAGCTTCAGCATCAGTCCTTCCAATGAATATTTAGGACTGATTTCCTTTAGGATGGACTGGTTGGATCCCCTTGCAGTCCAACAGACTCCCAAAAGTCTTCTCCAACACCACAGCTCAAAAGCATCAATTCTTGGGCACTCAGGTTGGTGCTATGTAAAATTTTATTTAATTTCTTACCCCCTTCAAATGCTTTTGAGACAGAAACTATCCAACAATAGTAATATTTTTGAATCAACAGTATATTTAAAAGAACAACAATCAATGTTTACTTTGTGCCACCCACTACTCTAAACATTTTACATGCATTTACTCATTTTACCCTCATGACAACACCGAGAGGGAGACACCGTCATCGTCATCATCACCTCTATTTTACAGATGAAGAAACTGAGCCACAGTGACGCTGGGAAACTTGCCAAGGTCACACATCTCATGAGTCGCAGAGCCAAGATTTGAACTGAGTTAGTCTGAATGTGGTACCCATATAATTAACTACTGCCAAGTAATCTTCAAATTTAAACACATATTAGAAGCACTGGGAGAATGCTTATCAGAGCACTGCTGATGCCCCAGGCCGCATCCAGACCAGGTACATCACAGTTTCTGGGAGTGACTCTCAGGTTGCAGGCTTTTATAGTTCCCCAGATAGATCCAATGTGCAGCCAAATATGAGAACCACAGCACGATTCCATATCGCTCTGATTACTAGGCTCACCTTCACTCTGATGGCAAGCTGCTTAATGCATTTTGACGTGAAAATTAACACCCATTGGAAACTAACTTAATCTGCAAATGATATATTAAGTTGCTAATTGAGTGGAGGACAGGTGATTACCTGAAAGGACTGTAAGTAAACCACTGCCTTCTCAGGACAGAGCTCCTACACCCGAATTTAAAACACATCAAGCTTCTCAGAACTACATTTACTTTCTCCTCCCAAAATGGAGGGGATGGGGGATGAACATTAGACTAAAGGAACTAATGTGTGAATCCAAGCACTGTGTGCGTGCTCGGTCACCGCAGTCATGTCCGACTCTTTGCAAACCTGTAGACTGTAGCCCCCAGGCTTCTCTGTCCACGGGATTCTCCAGGCAAGAACACTGGAGTGGGTTTCCATGCCCTCCTCCAGGGGATCTTCTCCACCCAGGGGTCGAATCCACGTCCCTTACATCTCCTATATTGGCAGGTGGGTTCTTTACCGCTAGCACCATCTGAGAAGCCCATATATCTGCATACGTATATGAATATATGGTTCCTGTGAAATAAGCTAAGCTCCAAAGCTGGCTTTTGCCATGAGGTCACTTGGCTAATTCCAGGCTCCCTGAGCTTTGACTTAAGACCCATCAGGAAGGCCACAGCAAAACAAGGCTGAGCTGAAATCCAACCTGTGCACCCTCTACCAGCTGTGTGCCCACAGGTAGAGGAGATCCTCCCAGCACAGCACAGCAGACCCGACACCAGGAAACCTACCTGTTTCACATCCTGGCATGGATGGAAGAAGAAGAAAATAAATCAACCCTAAAATTTCATTATAGGAAACCAAAGCTCATGCTAATCTGTAGCACAAATTCACAGTCATCAGAGTCCCGGACAACCCTGAAGCAGAACATTTAATGTTCAAGGTCAGAGCTGGTAATGTGTCAGGCACATAGTGCTTAAAAACAGTTTTGGTTGGTTGATTTTTAAGTTTGACATAAAGGCTCTATAGGAGGCAAAGCCTTTCCTGAACCAACATGAGGTTACTGTCAGCTTTATCCCACTTAGTGTGAGTGTTCATGGTTTGCTGCATAAATTCTAGTGTGTTTGATTAAAAAGTGCCACATCAGATCCTCCTAAAATCCAAAAAAAATCCCAAATTCCAGAATACATTTGTCCCAGAAGTGTTTCCGGTCTTTTTTTTTTAAAAAAAAGAACATATTTGTCTCTAAGAAGAAAATGTAATTATTCAGTAACATAATAATTATTCAATCTCAAACTATCTTTTCTTCAGGAAATTACTTAAGGAAAATCCCAAGTCATTACTCACTGGGGGTTTCACTTTTGTTACCTGAAGACAAAATAACACTGACCTATTTCAACTTTTAAGTAGAAAGCCATGAAGCATCTTCCAAGCAGAGCTGTTTCCTTAGATATGCTACTGTTTGAAAAGAGCTTAAAATAAAGAAATCATCTTAAAACTGATTAAAAATTGGCTTAAAACTAGTTAAGAAAAAAACCTGTTGATGAGATTAAATAAATGTATATAATGTAGTTTATATGAAAGTGCTATTATCTTCTATATTTAAAGAAAACATAATCTCAGTGAAACAAAAACTGCCAGGTGCTGAGCCTGAAGTAGTAACATACGGAACTAAATATAGACCTAAAAATCTGTAGAAACATCTTTGGTTCTATATAGGGTTTTGCAAAATTATCTACCTTGTATTCTCAAAGCACAAAACCTGGAGAAATGAGACAGCAAAGGTCAGGTCTCCAGGGACCTCTTCCTTCCCCACAATCAAACCACACACCTTCAGAGATTAAAAGTACACACTTGGAGCCGAATTATACAGAGTGAAGTAAGCCAGAAAGAAAAACACCAATACAGTATACTAACACATATATATGGAATTTAGAAAGATGGTAACGATAACCCTGTATGCAAGACAGCAAGAGAGACACAGATGTATAGAACAGACTTTTTGACTCTGTGGGAGAGGGAGAGGGTGGGATGATTTGGGAGAATGGCATTGAAACATGTATAATATCATGTAAGAAACGAATCACCATTCTAGGTTTGATGCAGGATACAGGATGTTTGGGGCTGGTGCACTGGGATGACCCAGAGAGATGGTATGGGGAGGGAGGCAGGAGGGGGGGTTCAGGATTGGGAACTCATGTACACCATGGCGGATTCATGTTGATGTATGGCAAAACCAATACAGTATTGTAAAGTAAAATAAAGTAAAAAAAAAAAAAAAAAAGTACATACTTGGAAGGCATCAATAAAGCAGTCACATCAGGCTTGGCCACATTTGTTCCTTCAGTGATTCCCGTGCATTTTACGGAGGACTTTTAAACCTCATCCTGCACAAAAAAAGAAGACTACTCCCAAACATTTACAGCAGATACTCTAACCTCAGTCCACAGTCAACAGTTAACATCTAATCAACAAGCAGAGACATGAGTTAATGACAAGGGCCACTTTCAAAAGCCACATGACACGTGCCTTCCACTCCCTTCTGCTAAGTCACTTCAGTCGTGTCCGACTCGGTGCGACCCCATAGACAGCAGCCCAACAGGCTCCCCGTCCCTGGGATTCTCCAGGCAAGAACACTGGAGTGGGGTGCCATTTCCCTCTTCAATGCATTAATAAATCTCACACTCGAGTGCCATGTGCATCTCCTCTCTGCTCGGTACCAAACCCCGGCTGCACCAAATCGTGTGTTCACCAACCCTTTGCAAATAGTCAGTCTGAAAACCCTCAGTGTCAGGAGGCTCTGTGCCAAAGGTCTGAAAAGAAAGGAAACACCCTGATAATCCCAGTGACTTTTGAGGGTTTGTTACTGCTGGAGGTCATTTTTGTTTTTTTTCCAATATAGTTGAGTTACAGTTTTGTGTTAGTTTCTGCTATACAGAAAAGGGAATCAGCTAAACACATATCCCTTCTTTGGACTTCTCTTCCATAACAGGTCACCACACAGCACTGAGTTAGAGTTTTCTGTACTGTACAGCTTGTTCTCATTAGTCACCTACTTTATACATAGTATGTATGTCAATCCCAATCTCTCAATCACCCATTCTTTTTTAAAGACAAGAAGAATATGGCAATATAAAGATAATTCTAGTTTCCTCTTTCAATTCTGGTTTCCGTGTACCCCAATGTTCATCGCAGCACTGTTTATAATAGCCAGGACATGGAAGCAACCTAGATGTCCATCAGCAGATGAATGGATAAGAAAGCTGTGGTACATATACACAATGGAGTATTACTCAGCCTTTAAAAAGAATACATTTGAATCAGTTCTAATGAGGTGAATGAAACTGGAACCGATTATATAGAGTGAAGTAAGCCAGAAAGAAAAACACCAATACAGTATACTAACACATATATATGGAATTTAGAAAGATGGCAATGATAAACCTGTATGTGAGAGAGCAAAAGAGACACAGATGTACAGAACAGCCTTCTGGACTCCGTGGGAGAGGAAAAGGGTGGGATGATTTGGGAGAGTGGCATTGTAACATGTATGATATCATAAGTGAAACGAATCGCCGGTCTAGGTTCAATGCAGGATGCTTGGGACTGATGCACTGGGATGATCCAGAGAGATGGTGTGGGGCGGGAGGGGGGAGAGAGGGTGAGGATTGGGAGCTCATGCACACTCGTGGCTGATTCATGTCAATGTATAGCAAAATGAATACAGTATTGTAAAGCAAAACAAACTAAAAAATAAAAATTAAAAAAAAAAAAAACAG
>SJYA01001439.1:82749-98643 GCA_006410615.1 Neotragus moschatus
GTCGGTCTAGGTTCAATGCAGGATGCTTGGGACTGATGCACGGGGATGATCCAGAGAGATGGTGTGGGGTGGGAGGGGGGAGGGGGGGTTGGGATTGGGAGCTCATGTACACTCATGGCTGATTCATGTCAATGTATAGCAAAACGAATACAATACTGTAAAGCAAAACAAACTAAAAAATAAAAATAAAAAATAAAATAAAATTCTAAATGGGAGAGATTCTATTGGGCAGTCAAAGATGGATAAATTAAGCAATGAGTAGCCTCATCCTAACACTAATTAAACCAGTGTTTATATTAAGACTAAAGGTATTACGTAGCATTCATTCACCTCAAAATATATATTAATGTAGGAATCAATCTAAAACTGTCTCAAGAAATAGCTGTTGTCAATATTTCTGGAATAAAGTCGACAGACCTAGGAATCTTGATCAGTCATACAGGGAAAACACAAAATCTGTAACCCTAACTCCCCTATCCTAACAGAATAAAATAAATAGGGAAGTTGGAATCCAAAATAAAACCAATGCTAGATGCTGAGATAACATTTTCTCTCTTTGGGGGAATAACATTTTCAAAGTGTGCCAGCTGGATATTTAATAAAAGTGGCAATTATCTTATTTCAGTTTCAATTCAGAAAGCTCTACTTCTAGGCAACATATGTTAATCATCTAAAATTTCCCCTAAAAACACAAAGCATGTGAGAATGCTTACAGTAGCTTTTGATACATGGGAAATGAATCTGACTATTGTAATAGTTCTGTGCCAAGATACTGTAAGAAAATAACAGCAAGATTCATCTGTGACATTAAATATATTTACATATATATAACAAACTTTACAACTGCCATATCTTCGATGAGAACATTTTTATATTTCCAAACAAAGTTTTCTATTCACTGATGCTTCACAAGATAAATACACGTGACAAATATTTGGGAAGGAGATTTCTTTATGTGCTTTATTTAACAATCAAATAGATGACATCCATCCAGTGATCTCTCATTTGTGACACACCGAAGCTTCTTTTGTTGTGCCAACCACGACCTTGTATTCCAATTTTATCTTCTTATGTGAGACTCGTTGGCTTAACTGAAATGACATCTCTGCAATTCTAGCCTGTCAGTTAAACAGCAACAAAGCAGTGAAATTCAGTAGAATCCAACAATCACTAAGTATTCAGTTCTGCTTTCTCACTCATCTTCTTTTATGAGTGAAGACACAGAAATAGTTGCCTAATTTTCATAACTTGCCCAAGAATATCAGGGTGAATATCCTGATACAAAATGAGTTGGAAGTCATATTTGAAGAATACAGTTTTCCCCAGCCATGCAGTAAATGTAAGTAATTTTTTTAATGTTTCTTTTGGAGATTCGGCCTCAGGAAAGTTGCCAATTTTTTATTTCAAATGCATTTCCAGCTCATTTCCTCTAAGGCCCCAATTTCAACAATTCGATGTCAGTGGCCCCACAATCCACTGACCTGACCACCTCTTCACGGTCAGCCACAGCCCTGCGGCTCCATCTTCCTTGCCATCCTGCCTGACCCGTCACACTACACAATAATCACTGCCCTGCATTTGTCCCCAATCCACCTTGGCCTCTTTCTGCTTTCATATTATTCAGTTGGCCAAACTACAGCCTTGATGAAATACAATTATCCTTGGATTCTCTGCCTATCCCAAAGAAACTAACCCAATCCAGAGAAAATAAACAACTAATACTGGCTGGCTTTGCTCTAAAGATTGGACACAAATCTCAAGAGGTTTTCAGTTCACCTTAACGGTCTTACCACACTTCCCTGACTAGCTTACCCCTATTACTGCTAGAAAACTATTTAATAGCAAGATTTTCTGCCTCTTCCTCACACTCAACTGATGATGCTGATTCTTATTTTTCTCAGAAAGTAGGAGCACACAAAAGATAACACTGTATCTTCTCACAACGATGTATAGTCATCTATATGAATCTCTACAAATCTAGAACATGCCAGGCCTCAGCTTCATCCCCCCTTGTCCATTAAAGGAGACCCTCAGTCAATTCTTTCCTCTATACTAAAAAACTCCCATCAATTTTCAAACATGTACAGTATTTCCCATCTTTAAACATAAAGAAGATAAACACATCTGACTTCACATCCTCTATAGCTATTCTCCCCTACTCCCTCCATATCATCTTTAAGAACCACGTATCCTCATCTTCAACTGAACCAATTGCAATCAGGGTTTTTCCTCCAACCAACTGCTGACACTGATATTGTCAACATCACTGTGACCTCACGCTGCTACCTTCAATGTTCAAGTCATGGTCAATGTCTTTGACTGCTCTGCGGCATTCCTGTAGTTCTTCACACCTCTCTCATTTTTTGCACTCTCTTCTTGTAGCTTTGCGGCATTTCACTGGCCTGACCGTCCTCCTATCCTCAGTGACTGTTCCTTCTCAGTCCCCTTTACTAGTTCCTCTTCAGCTCCTCAACCCCTAAATGCTGGACCCCAGGACTCAGTCTTCAGGTATCTTCTCTTGACCTACTACACTCACTCCCTTAGGGATCTCATCCAATCCACCTACCAGCTGAATACCCAACCTTATTCCTCCGGCAGTAACCTGTCCCCTGAACTCAAGGCTCATAGACACAGTGGTCACCGTCTCTTGAACAGGTAGTGGCATCTCAAACATTTTCCTCATCTAGGAAAATGGCATCATCATTTAGCCAGATTCTCAAACCAAAGTGCACATTCGGTCCACAAATCCTAACAACAAAGCTTTCAAAATATATACTGAGTCCCAACTACATCTTACAACCACCCCTTACCAATTGCATCCAAGCCCCATCGTCTCCCACCAGGACTCACACTTAAGCCTCCTAATCCATCTTCCTTGTTCTCTACACACTACTACTCTGAGGTCATCCGTTTAAAACATAAAGTACATCATGGCTTGCCCACATTCAAAATTATTATGGCTTCGCATTAGATGTAGAAAAGATCCAGAGGCCCTGGCTATCTAGCTGCTGACAGACGGATTTGACTTTAACTCCTCCCAGTCTCTCTCTTGCTCACCCCTCCCTAACCATCCTATCCTTCCCGCTAGCCTCCAAATATTCTACTATGTCCCCACTTCGGAGCCTTCACAATTGCTATTGCTGAAACACTCTTCCCAGGAGTACACATAGGGTTTTTCCTCTCACTTCCTTTAGTTTCTTGCTCAAATGTCCCCTTCTCAGAGAGGACTTTTCTGCCCACTGCATCCAAAATCATGCACCTTGCCATTCCTGTGCCATTCTCCTGCTTTATTTGTATCCACAGCACTCACTCGCTGATATCATGTTATTTGTTTACCTGTTTATTCCCCAACTTCCTCACTAAAATGTAAGATTCATGAAGTTAGAGGCTCTGTTTTGTTCCTTACTGTATCCATAGCATTTAGTGTTGGGCTTGGTTCATACCAGACATCCAGGAATTGTTTGCTGAATGAATTACAAATTTAAGCAATGAATAAATTACCAATTTAACCAATATTAGCCATCGGTATGTGCAGTCAGGCAGGCTGCCCCCACATACCAAAAAGCTAAAGTACAATTTTGATTGATAGATGCCATCAAAGCAAATCTGTTGTTTAAAGATTTTAATTCTGTTTCCTTGGTAGATAATATCAAGATAGAAAGAACAATAGAGATATAACTCATAATTGGTCTTCTTATCCCTAATCTCAGATTAAAGATATCATGCATCCATTAGCTAATCAAAGTAGATCTTAATCCCCTGGATAGGTGTTATAATCAATTATGATCTGAAAGTCTCACCTTAAAAAGTTATTTTCCCAGTTGAAATTAGGGTCTAAAGCTAAAAAGCTCAATCCATGCTACAGTCAACTACCCCTTCTTCAGTAATAAATGTGGCTAAATAAAAGGTATAGTTAAGTGTCTAGTTCTTTCTTGACTGTGGAAATGCATTTTCCCTGCCCAACTAGATCCCAGGCTCCCTGCATGTAAGATTCTTCTTTGACCTCCTGTAATAGTCAGAATAGGTTAGGCTATGGTTAGGCTATGATGGGTATGCTAAATCACAGTCCCTTATCCTAACAAAATGTCAACAGCATAATATTGCTTAAGACACATGTCTAATACAGGTCAGCTACAATTCAACTTATCATGGTCACTTCAGGACCTAGAAAGATACAGTTTCCATCCCTTGCTTTCATCATCACTGTGGCAATGTATGTGGTGAACCACGTACCAGTTCTTTTGTATTTCTTCTCTCTTTTTCAAAGTATAGTTGATTTACAATGTTGTATTAGTTTCTGGTGTACAGCGCAGTGATTCTGTGTCTATGTCCGTGAGTCTATGTTTCATAAATAAGTTCATTTTGGCCATATTTTCGATTCCACATGTAAGCAGGATCATATGGCATTTATCTTTCTCTTTCTGACATCCCTTAGTATGATAATCTCTAGGTCCATCCCTGTTGCTGCAAATGACAAGACTTCCTGCTCTTTATGGGTGAGGAATATCCNCCCCAACTTCCTCACTAAAATGTAAGATTCATGAAGTTAGAGGCTCTGTTTTGTTCCTTACTGTATCCATAGCATTTAGTGTTGGGCTTGGTTCATACCAGACATCCAGGAATTGTTTGCTGAATGAATTACAAATTTAAGCAATGAATAAATTACCAATTTAACCAATATTAGCCATCGGTATGTGCAGTCAGGCAGGCTGCCCCCACATACCAAAAAGCTAAAGTACAATTTTGATTGATAGATGCCATCAAAGCAAATCTGTTGTTTAAAGATTTTAATTCTGTTTCCTTGGTAGATAATATCAAGATAGAAAGAACAATAGAGATATAACTCATAATTGGTCTTCTTATCCCTAATCTCAGATTAAAGATATCATGCATCCATTAGCTAATCAAAGTAGATCTTAATCCCCTGGATAGGTGTTATAATCAATTATGATCTGAAAGTCTCACCTTAAAAAGTTATTTTCCCAGTTGAAATTAGGGTCTAAAGCTAAAAAGCTCAATCCATGCTACAGTCAACTACCCCTTCTTCAGTAATAAATGTGGCTAAATAAAAGGTATAGTTAAGTGTCTAGTTCTTTCTTGACTGTGGAAATGCATTTTCCCTGCCCAACTAGATCCCAGGCTCCCTGCATGTAAGATTCTTCTTTGACCTCCTGTAATAGTCAGAATAGGTTAGGCTATGGTTAGGCTATGATGGGTATGCTAAATCACAGTCCCTTATCCTAACAAAATGTCAACAGCATAATATTGCTTAAGACACATGTCTAATACAGGTCAGCTACAATTCAACTTATCATGGTCACTTCAGGACCTAGAAAGATACAGTTTCCATCCCTTGCTTTCATCATCACTGTGGCAATGTATGTGGTGAACCACGTACCAGTTCTTTTGTATTTCTTCTCTCTTTTTCAAAGTATAGTTGATTTACAATGTTGTATTAGTTTCTGGTGTACAGCGCAGTGATTCTGTGTCTATGTCCGTGAGTCTATGTTTCATAAATAAGTTCATTTTGGCCATATTTTCGATTCCACATGTAAGCAGGATCATATGGCATTTATCTTTCTCTTTCTGACATCCCTTAGTATGATAATCTCTAGGTCCATCCCTGTTGCTGCAAATGACAAGACTTCCTGCTCTTTATGGGTGAGGAATATCCCGTTGCACACATGCACCACAGGTTCTTGATCCACTCATCTGTCAGTAGACATTTAGGCTCCTTCCTTGTCTTGGCTATTGTAAATAGTGCTGCTGTGAACACTGGGGTACATGTATCTTTTCAAATTAAGAGTTTCCTCCAGGTATACCCCCAGGAGTAGGATTTCTGGGTCTCACGGCAACTCTAGATTTTTGAGAAACCTCTATATGGTTTTCCATTAGTGGCTGCAACAATTTACATCCCCACCAACAATGTAGAAGGGTTTCCTTTTCTCTACACCCTTTCCAGCATTTGTTGTTTGTACACTTTTTACTGATGGCCATTCTGACCATTGTCAGGTGATACCTAATTGCAGTTTCAATTTGCATTTCTCTAATAATTAGTGATGTCGAGCAGCTTTTAATGTGTCTGTTGGCCATCTTAAGTCTTCTTTGGAGAACTGCCTTTTCAAGTCTTCTGTCCATTTCATGATTGAGCTGTTTGGGTTTCTTTTGTTGCTGTTATTGAGTTGTATGAGATGTTTATATATTTGGGAGATTAAGCCCTCGTCAGTTGCATTGTTTGCAAATGTTCTTCCCAATCCATAGGTTACATTTCCATTTTTTATGGTTTCCATTGCTGGGCAAAACCTTATAAGTTTGATTAGGTCCTATTTATTTATTTTTGCTTTTATTTCTATTGCCTTGACGACTGACATCAGAAAACACTGCTATCACTTATGTCAGAGAAGGTTTTGCCTATGTTCTGCTCTAAGAGTTTTATGGTGTCATGACTTATACTTAAGTCTTTAAGCCATTTCGAGTTTATTCTTGTGTATGGTGTGAGGGTGTGTTCTTATTCACCGATTAACATGCAGCTGTCCAGCTTTCCCAACAGCAGTAGCTGAAGAGACTGTCGTTTCCCCATTGTATACTCGTACCTCTTTTGTCAAAGACTGACCGTAGGTGTGTGGGTTTATTTCTGAGTTCTCCCTTCTATTTCACTGATCAATCTATTTTTGTGCCATTACCATGATATGTTGATTACTGTAGCTTTGCAGTAGTGTTTGGAGTCTGGAAGAGTTAAAGCTCCAGCTTTGATCTTTTTCCTCAGGATTTCTTTGGCTATCCTGGGTCTTTCATGGTTCTATATCAATTTTAGGATTATTTGCTCTGGTTCTGGTGAGAAACGTCATGGGTAACTTGGTGTGCTCAGCTGCTTATGTGTGTCCAGCTCTTTGTGACTGGACTGCAGCTCGCTAGGCTCCTCTGCCCATGGAATTTTCGAGGCAAGAATGCTGTAGTGCCATCTCCTATTCCATTTCCCATTCCAAGGGATCTTTCTGACCTCAGTTTTAAACTCATGTCTCTTGTGTCTCCTGACCTGGCCAGTGGATTTCTTACCATTGTGCTACCTGGGAAACCGATATCACGTTAAATCTGTAGATTGCTTTGGATATTATGGCCATTTTAAAAATATTAATTCTGCCAATCCAAGAGCATGGAATATCTTTCCATTTCTTTGAACCATCTTTGGTTTCCTTTATCAGTGTTTTATAGTTCTCAGCATAAAAGTCTTTCACCTCCTTGGTCAGGTTTATGTTTTAATGCAATTTTAAAAGAGGGTATTTTTTACTTTCCCCTTCTTATCTCTCACTGTTAATGTAAAGAAATGCAAGCAATTTCTGTAACTCAATCTTGCATCCTGCTACCCTGCTGAATTCGTTTACCAGTTCTAATAGTTTTTCTGTGGCGTCTTTAGGGTTCTCTATATATAGTGTTAACATGTCACCTGCATATAATGGCAATTTCACCTCTTCTCTTCCAAGCTGGATAACTTTTATTTCTTTTCCTTGACCAGCTGTTGTGGCGAGGACTTCCAATACTATCTTCAGTAGAGGTTGTGAGAGAGTGTGTGTTTGTCTTATTCCAGACTTTAGCCAGAAGGCTTTCAGTTTTCCACTGATGAATATTGTGTTGGCTGTGAATTTGTCATAAGTAGCTTTTATCCTGTTGAAACATGTTCTATACTCACTTTGGTAAGAATTTTTATCCTGAATGGATGCTGAATTTTACCGAATGCTTTTTCTGTACATCTGTGGAGATGATCACGTGGTTTTTGTCTTTTCCTTTATTGATATAATGTATCACATTGATTGATCTGTGTATGTTGAATTATGTGCTTGTTGAATTTTGTGTATTTTGTGATCCTCAGATTAATCCAACTTGATCATGGTATATGATCTTTTATATGCATTGCTGGATTCAATTTGCTAATATTTCATTGAAAAATCTTGCATCTACAGTCATCAAAAATATTTGCCTGTAATTTTCTTTTGGCATTGTCTCTGGTTTTAGTATCAGGGTGATGATGGCTTCATATAATGACTTTGGGAGTGTTCCCTCCTCTTCAATGTTTTGGAATAGTTTGAGATGGATCAGTATAAATTCTTGTTTGTATGTGTAAAAGAATTCTACAGTGAGGCAATCTAGTCTTAGACTTTTGTTTACAGGGAGTTTTTCTATTATAGAAAAACTATTCTATTCTATTTCACTTCTGGTGATGTCTATTCAAATTNTTTAGTATCAGGGTGATGATGGCTTCATATAATGACTTTGGGAGTGTTCCCTCCTCTTCAATGTTTTGGAATAGTTTGAGATGGATCAGTATAAATTCTTGTTTGTATGTGTAAAAGAATTCTACAGTGAGGCAATCTAGTCTTAGACTTTTGTTTACAGGGAGTTTTTCTATTATAGAAAAACTATTCTATTCTATTTCACTTCTGGTGATGTCTATTCAAATTATTTATTACTTCTTGATTCAGTTTTGGTGGGCTAAATGTTTCTAGAAACTTGTCCATCTCTCCTAGGTTGTCCAATTTATTGGCATATAATTGCTCACAGTACCTTCTTATGGTTTTTAGTATTTCTGCAATGTTGGTTGTTACATCTATTTCATTTCTTACTTTGTTTATTCGGGTCCTCTCTTCTTCTTGGTGAGGTCGGCCAGATGTTTGTTGATTTCGTTTATCCAAGAACTAGCTCTTGGTTTTATTGATTTTTTTTCTGTTTTTTAATCTCTATCTTGTTTATTTCATCTCTGATCTTTATTATTTCCTTCCTTCTGCTAATTTCAGGTTTTGGTTGTTCTTCTTTTACTAATTCCTTTGGGTGATAGGGTTGTTTATTTGAGATTTTTCTTGTTTTTGGAGGAAGACCTGTATTGCTATGAACTTCCCTTTAATAACTGCTTTTGCTGCATCCCGTAGATATTGTATGGTTGTGTTTTCATTGTCATTTTCCTCAAGATATTTTTGAATTTCCTCTTTGACTTCATCACTGATGTGTTGCTTTTTAGTAGCATGCTGTTTGGTCTCCATGTAACCGATTTTTTTTTCATTTCTCTTTCTGTCGTTAATTTCTAGTCTCCTGTCATTGTGGTCAGAAAAGGCGCTTGAAATAATTTCTATCCTCTTAAAATTTTTGAGATTTATTTTGCATTCTAGTATGTAGTCAGCCCTAGAGAATGTTACATGTGCACTTGGAAAAAAAATGTATCATTCTATTGTGGGGGAGCTAATATCCTGAAAATATCAATTAGGTCTGACTGTTTCATAGTATCATTTAGGAATTCTGTCGCCATATTGATTTTCTGTCTGAAAAAAATCTATACACTGAGGTAAGTGGGGTGTTAATGCCTCCTATGATTGATGTATTCTTGTCAATTTTCCCTTCATATCTGTTAGTTTGTTTTATGTACTTGATGTCCCATGTCTCCTGCGTTACAAGTGGATTCTTTACCATCTCAGCCACCCTATCAGCCCTAGATATTCCTATATTGGGTTCATATATGTTAGAATATAATAACTTCTTCTTGTATTAATCCTTTTATTGTTATATAGTATCCTTCCTTATTTTTCTTTACAGCCTTTAGTTTAAAATATGTTTTGTCTCATATGACTTGTTGCTGCCCCCATTTCCTTGTCATTTTCATTTGCTTGAAATATCTTTTTCCATCTCCTCACTTTCAGTCTCTGTGTGTGTCCTTTGCCCTAAAGTGGGTCTCTTGTAGGCAGGCTCTTTTTTTTTTCAATCCAACCTGCCATTCTGTGTCTTTTACTGGCAGCATTTAGTTAATTGACATTTAAGGTAATCATTGATAGATATGTATTCATCGCCATTTTAAATCTTAATTTTTCCAACTGACTTTGTATTTCTTTGCTCCTTTCTTTTTGTTTTATCCTTTGGGGTTTGTTTCCCTTTGTATTATGCTTGTACTTTTTTCTTTTTGGTTCTTGTGAATCTATTGTATGTTTTCCATTTATGGTTTTACAAGTATGATCTACTTGCCATCCACTACTTCTTAAGGCCTCCAATATTTTGCTCATTGTCCAACATTTCACCAGCCAAAGAAAGTCACATGATTCCTTCCTATCTCTAAAGGAAGAGGGAAGATGAAATTCTACAATCCTGTCAGAATATCTGCAGCCTTGATGACTGCCACATTCTCCTTAGAGGAATAATAACTTTTTAAAAGCAGCAGGTAGAGACACTGCTGTTTACTTCATACATTCTACCCAGTGACAAGTGTAAACTCACAAATGGCCTGCAACGAATAACCCCAACCTCTCATGCCAAAATCCCTAGAACAAAGGAAGGGAACAATTCATGTTTCAAAAATTAAAAGTGAAATTCCTAGGAGGTTCACAACAGTAACCCAAACCTTATATCACCAGTGCATAAAATTTACTTAAGAATAAGACACAAGTAAACAAAACTCTGCTGATGCTTCCTCGGTAATACTTCTAATCTTGCAGGTATTTTATGTAAGCTCTTTCTTGGCTATGATACAGGTTTAGCTGCACCTTATCTCTTTAAATAAAAGCAAGCACTGACCTCAGATGATTACAAATTCAGCTAAAGATGAAACAGAAGCCAAAGGAACAAGATAAGATTAATGAATAGCCAAAAAGTGTTGGTGTCTATGCAGAGATTTGTACATGACAGACTAAGTATTCCTCATAAGAAAATGACAGATGTAATAGGTAAAATGAAAGTGGATGAATAATTCAGTATTCCAGTCTTTATAGCTCAGGTCACATAGAAACATATGGATCGCGGTTTTAAAGCAAAAAGTATGTGTGTGTATGGCGGGGAGGGGTGTAAAGAATGTTAAAAGAAAAGATAAACAACTATGGAAATGAAGAGTAAATACTTGCAGGAAACCATTTTTATATAAAATAATTTTATTACAAAGCTTTCATGTTCTATATATCAACTTTGAACATTAACACTTATCCAACTGCTTAGTTTATCTAACAGGAACCTTTAAATCATCAAAGACCTAATGGAAAGGGATTTGATGGCCGATGCTCCTTTGAGTGCCTGGCCCAGTGTCCCCTCACAGTGCGGTGTATATCCACACTGGTGGATAAAGAGAAAATTCTCAATGCCTCTGAACAGTCATACTTCTTCCATCATGGAGACCAATTCAAAGCCTTGTATAGGTAAACAAGGAAGTAGATGGCCGAATAGCACACACTTCTGCAGAAATGCCTTAATCTGCTTTGGCTGCCCTAACAAAATCCTGCAGATTCAATTCTTTAAACAACAGAAATTTCTTCTCTCACAGCTCAGGAAACTGGAAAGTCCAGATCAAAGTCTGGCAGTGTTCAGTGTCTGGAGAGAGCTCTCTTCCTGGCTGGCAGAAGGCTTTCTTCTCACTGAGTCTTCACGAGATCTATCCTCTGCTCAAACGGAGAGCTCAGTCTCCCTTTCCGTCTCTCCCCCCACCTCAGTCACCCCCTTATGAAGCCACGTGTCCCATCATGAAGACCCCACCCTCATGACCTGACCTAATGCGTGTTATCCCCAATGGCCCCACCTCCAAATACCATCACATTGAGGGTTAAAATTTCAACATATCAATTGGTGACTGGAGTTAGGGGGAAGGGGGATGTGGGGGTGAGGATGACTTATTTAGCCTGTAACAAGTGATAACACAAAGCATGACTGGGTGATAATGAAACACAGACTCCTCTCTGAAGCATGAGTTCAAAACACGTCACTGGCTTTCCAGGTTTCAAATAATATGGTACCCTATTTTAAGTGACAAGGTCCTTTACAGCTAAATGAAGATACACAAGCAAAAAGAAAGAAACTCACTCAAGTTTTGAATGAACCAACACATAACAAGTTCTCATCAAACTCTCCCAAACAATGTCCCTGCTCTTCTTTCAGGGAAAACCTTCTAAAATGCATGAGGAGAACTTTAAACGATGCATAAATACAAGGCTTCCAAAGATGGAAAAGCTGAAAATTTGCTATCCCGCTCTAGTTCCCGAGGACCCCGAGAGAATATTGAAAACATAAATCCAGTTGTGAACTGTTAACATAAATTAACTACTTACTTGTTGCTAGGCACTGGGTTAACTATTTTTTCAGATGCAGCCTAATATAATATTCACAACAATCCATTTTACAGATGAAAAAACAGAGACCCAGAAATGTTAGACAACTGGGGGAAAAAAATCATCCAGTCAAAAATATGAGAATCAGATCTCAACCAATGTACTTTTATCCATGAAACCATATTTGGGGTGGGAAATGATGTGTTAGGTCACTAAATAGAGATGGAGTCACAAGGAAGTGACTTCATCACTGTGGGATTCAGTTTCTTCATTTGTAAAGTAAGAGAATTAGACTGAGTAATTGCTAATTAGGTTCTCCTTCCTTAAGTTTTATGATTATTTTTAAATAACACTTGGCAACAAAAACAAAAGACATTTTTACATCTGCCTCACAGAGCCTATTATAAAGGTTAAATGTGTTAATGGATTTTTAAAAATGCTTTTAATGAAGAATAGCCATGTGATTTTAGAGTGTGTCGTCATCACTTCATGACCAAAGAAGGACCTCTCCACCAACTCTGACCAGTTCTGAAAATGTTCATGCCACGGATACCGGAAAGAGAGTGAGGAGGAGCATACACTCCCACAAAAGGAAAACCACTCCAGAACACACGCTCAGTTGGTAGTTGTTGCCCTGCATCAGATTCAAAGAACATTTTCTGAAGATGAGTGTTCTCACGCAACTTTTGAAGACCCATGCTGAAGCTTCAGCACATCTCGGAAAACTAGATTGATTACAGCCGTGTCTTCCGCATATCAATGACGGTGCTCTGGAAATACATGAAGATGAAAAGCAAAAAAAATGTCATGAACTGACAATATGATAACCAGCAGCATCTACCAGGGAAAGCACGCATTATCATGGCAGCAGATCTAGAGGCAGTTACTTCTAGATGTCACTGTGATCCTGAGCAGAATCCAGCAAAAAGGCTAGCACCTCCTTGGAGAGCGTTGTACGGAGCTAATTAACTGCCACGCCAGATGCAAACCCTACAAAGAATGAAATTCTAAGTCTTTGACCATACTGAGAACTTTGAGAGATCATGGGTGATAGAAGTATTTCTTGACTAGTTGACACTGTACCACCTTTGAGCATTAAGAAGTACAAAATGACCCTCAAAGGGGCCTTGGGATGAATGAAGCCTTTAAAAAAAAAAAGTCATTTGCAAAGATTTCACTGCCCATGCAATTCAACGGCAAAAACAAAAAATCAATGCAATTTAAAAATGGGCAAGAGATCTGAATAGATATTTTTCCTAAGACCCACAGACGGCCAACAGGTAGATGAAAAGAGGCTCAACATTACTGCTCTTCAAGGAAATGCAAATCAAAACCACAATGAGGTATTACCTCACACCTGTTAGAATAGATTTTATCAAAAAGACAACAAAAATCCAATACTGGTGGGATGTGGAGAAAAGGGAACGCTTGTGCACTGTTCGTGGAAATGTAAACTGGTGCAGTCACTGTGGAAAACGGTACAGGGGTTCCTCACTAAGTTAAAAACCAAAGCTGCCATTATGGTCTAGCAATTCCACCTCTGAGAACTTACCTAAGGAAAACAAAAACAGTAACTCGAGAAGATACGTACACCCTGTGTTCACTGCAGAATTATTCACAATGGCCAGGATATGGAAACAATCCGTGTGTCCATCAACAGATGAACAGATAAAGAAGACACAGTACATGTATACAAAAGAACACAATTCAGCCATAAAAAATGAAAGAAATCTCGTCATTTGCAACAACATGGATGGACCTAATGGGCATTAAGCAAAGTGAGATAAGATAGGGAGAGAAAAGCAAATATTGTATATTACACGTGAAATCTTAGAAGGAGAAAAAAATAAGGTCATAGAAACAAATAACAGATTGGTAGTTGCCAGAGTCAGGGGCCCATGCAAAAGCATATAAGCACAGACCCTTCGACATCCTTCTTGAAGCGGCTACAGATGCAAACTAGAAAACCCCCTTGATACGTCACACAGTCCAGACACCAATGTGCCTACAGCAGCAAACATTCTTTGCATAGTATGAATCCATATCCCAGGGCCAACACGGATGACGGCACCGCATTTACTACAGGTAACACAAGGAGATGTAATTACTGAGAGAGATTATAAGGTTTTCATGGCAAAATATGGCCATAAGCATCCTGTTTATGATGTTTCCTTGACAAGCTACCATCTGCTCACAAATGGAATAGCAACTTAAATGCACATTGTGTTTCATGTAGATATACACAGCTGTATTATAGACAGTTGCAGATGTAGTACAATATGAATATAATTTAAAATACATAGGCCAAAGGCCCAGATTTCATGGCAAAGTCCCAATTTGGGGAGGAGAGCATGCATGGAATATAAGGTTTTAAAACGTGCACAGAAATCTTTCCACCCACTTGTTCGTGAGTTTAGGAAGAATTCTTAAAGTTGCAGGGAAGTCACTATCAACTAAAGCCACTGCTGAGGGCCTAACAAGAACAAAAATTTAACACATTGATTTTTACTCTTTCGACCTCAGTTTTTAATAAAGTCTCTATGTACGGTTTCCTCAGAAAATATGCTGCTGCTGCTGCTAAATTGCTTCAGTCGTGTCCAACTCTGTGTGACCCCATAGATGGCAGCCTACTAGGCTCCCCCGTCCCTGGAATTCTCCAGGCAAGAATACTGGAGTGGGTTGCCATTTCTTTCTCCAATGAATGAAAGTGAAAAGGGAAAGTGAAGTCGCTCAGTCATGCCTGACTCTCAGCGACCCCATGGACTGCAGCCCGCCAGGCTCCTCCGTCCATGGGATTTTCCAGGCAAGATAATCCACCTCAAAATCAAAATCAAGCGTCCTGAGCCAATGGCAGGCAAGTAAACATTTTTAGCCTTATCATCGGTTACCTGTGGGGACAGGCACACTGGAGACTTACTTATACACACGCCATGCTCAACATCATCGCTAATCAAAAAGCCACAGGCCATAACGCCATGAAGTGACCCTGCCCCTCCAAAATTAGCCACGTGCTCATGCTATCACTCAGTCGTGTCCGACTCTTTGCAACGCCATGGACTGGAGCCTACAAGGCTCCTCTGTCCATGGAATTTTCTAGGCAAGAGTACTGGAGTGGGTTGTCGTTTCCTTCTCCAGACAATCTTCCCAAGCCAGGGACCCAGGTCTCCTGCATTGCAGACAGATGCTTTACCATCTAAGCCACCAGGGAAGCCCCCTTAAAATCAGCCACAGGCACCTGAATTAGATCTCAGACACTCTGACTGCCCACCAGCCCCCAGCCCCTTACTGGGACATCCACCCTTACCCCATTCACAGGAAAACTGTTCTGTTCTCTGTTCACCCCGTAAGGTTGATAATCATACTGCCCCACCTTCTGTGGAGTTAACCGATCCTGGGGCAGGCATGGAGCCAAAACCAGGCCAGAGCCTTCCCAGGGTGAACACTCGGGAGCTGGGAAAGCGAGGGACTCCCTTTCCAGGAAGCTGTGCAGAACAAGACCGCACTCTGCTCAAAAGCCACAACCGTCACTAAGCGGGAGGGGCCAGTCACAGGACGCCATCGTGCAGAGACGGAGAGAGGCGCAGGGTCCTTAGTGCTAACAGGTCCTGAGCCCCAGCTGTCCCCCCACCCCAGCTCTGTGTTACAACCCATAAATTCCCCTCTGCCTATTCACCTTGATATCCTCTCCCTTGCAATCCAACCTATCCTAAAGAACAAAACACAAGGGTAAATGAAACTTACATGCATAAGTCTGAAAGGAAACATCTGCGCTTGGTTACAAACTGGGACACGGACACACACACACACACACACACACACACACACACACACA
>SJYA01001439.1:98829-192586 GCA_006410615.1 Neotragus moschatus
CACACACACACACACACACACACACACACACACACACACACACACACACACACACACACACACACACACACACACCTATAGAATGAGGCACCCAGGGCAGCCCAGGGCCATGTCCAGACTGTGGCTGACCTAGCGGCCCACAGGAATGAGGTGAATTTTCCTAGGACGTTAAACGCTATTTGAGGAGTGGGGAGGGAGAATTGTGCCCGGATGAAAAAAAAGAACACTAAATGCAGAGAAGATGACACACGTTCTAAACTCTAGCCGGCTGGGTACTCCCTGGCAGTCCAGAAGTTAGGACTCTGCTTCTACTGCAGGGCACATGGGTTTGATCCCTGGTTGGGGAAGCAAGATCCCACATGCCTTCTGGTAGAGCAAAACAAATTTTTTTAATATTAACATTAAAAAAAAAATAATGTTGATGTATAGCAAAACCAATACAGTATTGTAAAGTAAAATAAAGTAAAATTAAAAAAAATAATAAGTTAACAATAAATAAATAAAAGTAGAGGTAATATATGACCCAGCCAAAAAAAAAAAAAAATTAACCATAAAAGCAACTAAAATCAAACAATAAATAAACTCAGGCAGATTTCTCCATGTGCTGGGAGTCTTGTTGGAGGTGCTCTAAAAGCAAGGCTAACAACAAACAGGGCAAAGGCTGACCCCTCGGCAGCTGTGTGACCTGGTCCAGGGTCCTCAGTTCCTCTGAGCTTCCCATTCATTCCCTCGTCGATAATGAGAATCCAATGTACACTGCAGAGTAGTGAGGATGCAGCTTTCCTCTAAGGGTGCTCCCAGGCACACCTGCGTCGTCATCACCTGCCATGCTAATCAGAAGGTAGATTCCTGGGCTCAAACCCAGACCTTTGGGATCAAAGTCTGCATTCTAAAAAACAACCAAAATAATGTCTTAGGAGAGTCTTATGCACTGTGAACTTTGAGATCCATAGTTGGAAGCATAAAATAAGTGACAAGCACAACTGATAGCCCATAATAACTTTCACTGAATGTCAACTACTATTTACTTTTACTAGCAACACACACACACACACACACACCCCTCAAATTACAAGCAAGAGGACACTCGAAAGCAACATAAAATTTATACTTTAGAAAACTGAAAAAGTAACAGCACCAGGCTACCCTGAGCTTATACTTACTTTTCAAGATTTCTATTAATATCATTGAAAGCAGTAATTCTTAACCTTGATGGCACATTCAGGTCAGCTGGGAAGCTTTTAAAACTCTTCCATGTCCAAGGCTGCAACCCAATAAATCAGAGTCTCTGGAGGTGGGGGTCTAAGCTTTAGTTCTTTTAACAATTTCCCAAATAATTCCATTGTGCAGCCAAGGTTTTAATATATTTTGGCAAGTATAGGGAAAAAAATGTCAACTACATACAGTGAGATAATTGGGAGAAAAATTGGGGTGCCATTAAACTAAGCAGGCATGGTCATATAATGTTCTCTAGCCAATATACATGAAGGGAATCAAATTGTATGCCATACTCTATTCTAAGTGATACACAAAATGCTGAACACTACTTTAAAAGTATGTTAGTAGGTTCATACCCACAAGATTAGCTAAATCAAATAAGTCTGAAAATGTAAAGGGCTGCTAAAGATCTGGATCAAAGATCAAAATCATTTCTGTACCACTAATTCAGTTCAGTTGCTCAGTCGTGTGCGACTCTTTGTGACCCCATGAATCACAGCACACCAGGCCTCCCTGTCCATCACCAACTCCTGGAGTTCACCCAAACCCATGTCCATCAAGTCAGTGATGCCATCCAACCATCTCATCCTCCGTCGTCCCCTTCTCCTGCCCTCAGTCTTTCCCAGCANTTCTTTGGAACTCTGCATTCAAATGGGTATATCTTTCCTTTTCTCCTTTGCTTTTCACTTCCCTGTACCACTAATGGAAGTGTAAATTGACATATTGACTTTAGAAACCACTTTTATGTTATCATGCACAGTTGAACAATCTTACATCTTACCACCCAGAAGTGGCTGCTGTTCTACCTTTAGATAGAGAAACCTCATACCAGAGAGCAGCCCGGTCATGGATGCAACAACTGGAAATGCCCTAAACATCCAATGACAGGAGTACAGCTGAGTCATGGTAGGAGTCACGCTGTGATTTATGGATGAACTGTACTATAATAGCAAAATATCACACAGCAAGGGCTGTGTGGATAAGTCTCAGAAGCAAGATGTAGAGCGAAAAAAAGCAAGTCTCACTAGACTAGATAAGCCAGGGATGACTCCTCTTCATAAAGTCCAAAGCCAGCCAAAATGAAACAATGTGTCACTCTGGCAAACAGGTAGATACAGAGGGGGCAAAGCAAGACTGCAACAATGCTCAGAATAGGGGTTACCTCTGCTGGCAGAAGGATGGAGAGGCAAACAAATGAGAGAAGGGCAATTGCAGAGATGAATGTAACAAACTGACCAAGTTCTGACTCTTAGATCGAGCAGTGTGTTCATATTTAACATGTCTTCATTTTCAGAATAAGTAAAATGAAAGAAGGCACGCATGGACAGTTGGTGATACGTCACAAACTAATTAAGGTCATTCTAATTCTGTGCACTAGAGTTCCAGAGAATAAGAGGGGGAAAAAAATTATCTCAGTAAAGACAATAGACCCCAATCCAGGAAGAAGGAAATTCGAGGGACTTTCAATGATTCTAAAATCAAATACTCACGAGCTAGAATCTCTCTGTCTTGGGGTTCTGTCTCCCTTTAGGAGCAAGAATCTCAAGTTGTCAGGTCATGGTACTGAGCTGTCACCCTTGAGCACAGGGGCACCTTCTCCTTGTCAGCCAAAGGTGCCTTTGGTGTAGCTAACTGAGAATAACTAGGAAGGAAAAAAATCTCCCAAACAATGGCAAAAAAAAAAAAAAAAATCCAATTTATAATGTAACAATTTCCACTTTTTAAGGGCTATATTCTTCATCATTCTATGAGAAATTAATGCAATTTAATCTCTGACACAGCAGGAATCATTAGGCAGACAGCTACATCTAATATTTATTGTGGCCTGGGGAGAGAAGAGGTACCTATCTCATGACACCCTCCATCAAGATATAACTGATAGCAGTTATAGGAATTTTTATTCTTTTCTTCCCTCTACTCCTGAGATGTAAAGTTTATCTGAGCCATTTTGTCTTATCTCAATTTCTCTCTTTTAAAACTGAGTGACAGGCTCAGTTCTTTTCCATTAGGAACTTTGGAAAATATGTTTTGACTTTCAAGAAGCATTTGAATACATAAGCTTAAGGTCAGCAATTCTGACAGGCAGCAGTCGGAGAGAGGATGGATTTGCCTAGCAATTGAGTCAGCAGGTCTTTTTAAGATCAATTTCATAGAGAAATTTAAGTGATGCTTTCTCCTACACAACAAGGCTCTTATTAATTTAAAGACAGTGTTCCAGTTTTACCAAAAATAAATTCTTAAACTCCTACTTACGTGTGACATCAAGTGAAAACAGAAAAATAGGTTCGCTTGTGGAAACATAATGGCCCTTAGCAGTGATTCTCAAATTTGAGATGCCTACAAACTTCCCAGAGACCATGCAAAATGCAGATTCCTAAAAGTATCACCTGACCTACTGAATCAGAATCCAGGTCATGGGACCAGGAAGCTAGACCCAGGACCATACCTCATAGAAGACATCGTCTTACAACTTACAGTATAAATCTAAACAAACACATGATTTGTCCTGGACATCAGACACACTGAAAGAACCCTTGAGGGTCTGATACAGTACCCATTCAATTTTATCAATACATTTAAAAAGATATTCTCATGGCCTTTGAGAGTTCATGCCCTTGCAAAAATGTCTCAGCTTGCTTTCTTACCTATATAACCTGCTAGCAATGTTTAAAGGATTAAACAAGAAGGAGAAAAAAATACAGAGCTAGGCCAGTTTTAATCACTTGAAAAGGCTATTTTCTTAGCTCTCCTGATGTTTGAATTCAGATAAATCACTGCCAAGTAAGGGCATTGAAAAATCCAGTAAGAAAAATTCCTCATGCTGGGGAATCTAGTTCCTTGACATCTTAGAAGACTAAGACACCGAAACAGGTAAGATTTTGATCACTGATCTGCCCCATTTTCAGCCCATGTGTTGAAATAAGCCACCTGATGCGACGAGCTGTCTCACTGGAAAAAACCTGATGCTGGGAAAGACTGAAGGCTACTGGAGAAGGAGGTGGCAGAAAATAAGATGGTTAGATAGCATCGAATGGACACGAGTCTGAGAAAACTCCAAGAGAGAGTGGAGGACAGAGGAGCCTGGAGTGCTACAGTTCATGGGGTTGCAGAGAGTCAGACATGACTTAGTGACTAAACAACAACAACAAATACCAGCTGGCATCAAGTCTATCCACAGAGAGCCTTCTCATCGTTGCAGCCAGACACCAGGGAGCAGGCTCTCACTAAGTTAATTTGCCCGTATTGATTTCACAAGTGTTTCAAATCAGGAAATTATGAAAAGTATGTACAGGGTAGGTGATGGTAAAGAACTTCTGTCATGAATATCTATTAATAGCTGTCCATTAATAAATCCCTTTAAAGGTTTGTGATAAAATGGCACATTAACACATTCTATGTTTAGTACCAAAGGTGCTAAAAACATCTATTGTCCACAGATTATAATAACATCACAGTGCTATCTGATTAAAAGGTATAAGCCAGGAGGGGTTTTTTTTTTTTTTTTAAGTGTTCTTTGGGCTTAGATGGAAATTTCTCTTCCAAGTCTCTGGTACCAGAAGAGCTTTTCCTGGTACTCAAAGTACATCTTTCTTAGTCACCTGCCTGCCTCCCCCTCGGGCTGACATTTGCACAGGTACCAAGCAGACCTTCTTCTGCTTTCAATCTTCACTTCTATTAGAAGAAACGAGCCATGTCACTAAAATTGCTATATTGGCTAGAATCTATAGAAGCAGGAAGGGCCCTGGGGTTGGATGGAGAAGAATGAAGGTCAATAGAATCGTTTCTTCGGTGGGTCATTCTGTTTTACTAAGTTGGGAAAATCAGCAGTCTTGCTTCTCAGTGACCTGGTGATAACAGAATTTAGAGTTCACACACTAAATATCATGACAGTATCTCCTGATAATACCTTTATCTCAAAGTTTTCAACTTTATGGAATTTTACCATCAGAAAATGTCACAGAAATAAAACTTTTCATGCCTTCCTCTAGAAAGTGACTGCAACCCATGAGTAGGATAAACTGCCTGTACACTTCGACACCTCCCACTCCCCAGAGGCTTGCCTTCAAGGTTCCTTTGTAGATGCAGACTTTTTCTTTTTCTAAGTATATTCCGATTTTGTATATGAAATTGAGCCACTTAGTTGTTATCTGATTTTCTGTGTGCTAACATTCTCTCAATCTTACTAAAGCTGCTAATAGTTTTTGCTTTTCTGCTGTTTTCCCATATGTAAAGATCCGTGACTAAAGCAATTTCTTGGTGACCAGGAACTCTTTACATCAAAAAAAAAAAAAAAAAAAATCCCCTCTTGTCCATTAATGCTTTTTGCCTCGATATCATCCCTGCTTTCTTTTTGCCTGGCACTTGTCTAAGTCTGTGCCTGTCAACTTCTGGTCAAACTCGGTGGCCGTTTGTCCAGGTAGACGACACGGAGGCTGACTATGCTACTGTATTGTACCTGAGACCCTGTGTCGTCTGATAGGGAAGTTTAGTGAAGTTTTGCTACTGCAACTCCCATCACAGTTTCTTAGAGATACTGTATTCATCTTGTGTTTTTAGTTTTGTAAGATGCATGTGGGTTTGTTTTTTTTTAACTTGAGCAAGGACATAGAATAAAAGTATGCATTTTCCTTGCCCCTTAGCCTGTATAAACGTTCAGCAATTTATATTGATTTCCTACTATGAGAGAAAAAGCTTGTAGGAGACACCGTCTTTTCCTTTTGTCTACTTCACAAGTAAATAATCTTTTATTGGTTACCTTAATCACATAATCATAGAGCTACATCTTTATTTCCCTGCTTATCACAAGAAAAGATAAGTCCATTACGTATCGTAAGGTAGGAGAAAATGTGTGCCTTTAGGCTTCAGGCTATCTTGTAGCCCCTTCTAGTTCTTACATTTTATCACCGATATCATTATTTCACAATGTCAAGCCTTACAGCATTTCCATTTTGTTCAGAAAATATAATTTACCTTTCATGCTCTACAAATAGGTTACTTGTGAAAATTGAAAATAAAATGTCTCTAGATGTATGGCAAAACCAATACAATATTGTAAAGTAAGTAACCTCCAATTAAAGTAAATAAATTTATATAGTTTTTAGAAAATGTCTCTAGTATTACGATTAGGTAAGTACTTTTATTCAGTACAGATCCAGATATCGAAACTAGACCCGTTAAATGAGACATCATCCTTCGTCTCCATACCAGCTCCAAGCCTCAAGTTCAAATGTATTCTGTTCTCTTTATACATCAATTACTCAGAATTTTGTCAGTTTAGTTTACTTCATAGTTAAATTGGGATTTCCTTTGCAAATTTTTTTCCCCAAGAATTTCCAGTTGCCTATCTTTTCTCTTTTTGACAGGCTATACATGCCTTTACTCCATCACCAAGACCATCTAGCTGGTCAGTTTTAGACAAGACTACAGTTCCACTGTATGAGTCTTTTTTTTTTTTTAATTTGTGTCACTTTTTGTTTGCTTGCTATATATTCCACTTCCTTAAATGGTTTTTTCTTTTGATACAGGAAGTCTTCAAAGAAATTTTCAGAAACAATGCATAGCACATAAAATTTCAAGTCCCTTTCTATCTGAAAACTAAGGATGGGTCAATAGAATTCCCTTTTAGAATTTCAAGAAGAGAAACCCACCAGCAAATGAGGCAGATGAAGGCAAGAAGACAAAGCTCAGAGACAAAGCTTCGGCTATATTTAAATGCGATCACCAAGGACATTCAAAGGGTAAGTCTAGTAGCAGGCCGCTTAATGTCAGCTGCTGGAGTGTCACGTCCAAACCCATTTGTTCGCTCCTGGCTGATTGTTCCTGACTCATCAACTTCTTCATTTTCTACCAGTGGGAACTTAAGAGGTTTGCAAAAGACTAGATCTGTTTTTACCAAAGGAAGGTTGTAGGTATCATACTTAGGTATCATAAGGGACCTAACAATTTTGCTGAACTTTTCCAACATCCTAACCTGTGGCTGGAAGCTCCACCTTGATTTCGAACCTAGGTAAAGACAGGTAAAACCTGAGTCCAATGCCCTGGCCAGTTCTTCTGTGTTCCTAACGATGGCAGTTTCCAAATTCACATCCTTCAGCTTGCTATTTTCCATTCCTCCTGCTATTGCAGTGGCACTCTCCTTGGGGTTTTTCCCAAACCCGTGGGGGTTTGCTGGGAAACAATTCATGGTTACATGTTTTTCTTATCTAGTTTTCAATTGAGAAAACACAAATCCTAACTTTCTATTGTGACCATAATTTCAAATCTCTGTGAATTAACTCTGGGCAATTATTTATAAACCACCATTATAATAAAAATAATATTAGTCTCTCAATATTTAATGAGTAGGCTACATAGAGTGCAATAGTTGCATAGAACTTATGAGATGAATAAGGTCAGCCCTTATCCCTGGGTAGTGGAATTATATAGGGTTTTCTTTCTCTTTTAGCTCTTCTCTATTTTTTTAAATGTCTATAATTGCCCTGTATTGTGGGTGAAATTAAATAAAAAGTTTAACAAAATAGGAATGATGATGGTTTCGTCTATTTTAGTGACTGAGGAAACTATTTGGCATCTCTATTTCTTCTGCTTAAGAAAAGAAGAGGTGTCCCTGCAACAAGGGACAGTCTGTGTGGAGATCAAGCTAACCGAGTATTACCTACAGGAACCACTGATACAAGCACTGATTGCCAAAAACTTGTAAATACTTTACGGGAGGTAGGATGATCATAAATCTCCATTTTGATCAAAAGGACAACCAGCCCAGAAAAGCCCCCTGTGTCATACTACCATAGGATTATCTTTCTATGGCACTGCAGGGGAGACAGCAGGCAGCAGGGAACTGGGGGAAACGGGTGGTGGTCGTTTAGTCACCAAGTCATGTCCAACTTTTGTGACCCCACTGGACTGTAAGCCACCAGGCTCCTCTGTCCATGGGATTTCCCAGGCAAGAATACTGGAGTGGGTTGCCATTTCTTTCTCCAGGGGATCTTCTCAGCCCAAGGATCAAACCTGGGTCTCCTACATTGCAGGCAGATTGGTTACCAACTGAGCCACCAGGGAAGGCACTAAAAAGGTGTGAGGAGAAGGCAGTATGGACTCGTTGATGGCAAAGAAAAGACGACAGGAGTTGTGATAACTGAAGAAATGTTTTGAGGGCCTCACTAACTTAGATAATCCTAAGACAGAGACTAAGAAAAAAGTCTGTAGTTCTGAAGCCTGATGGAAAATCAGGGCTAAAGTGCCATCTGGTAGCCCCATTAAAGTGAAAACATTTAAAGCTGGGGGATAGTTTAGCTATTATTTACCCTAGGACACACTGTGATGACCTGTTCGGAAGTGTGACTACAAGGGAAAAATCTGAATCAACACTTTCTCAGTTCAAATCACTTTGCCTGGAGAACTCCTGGTTCAGTAGCATTTGAGGTTCTTGTCCAGGTACTGTGTGTCAGCTTAGTTCAATCGTGGGCTTTACACATACGAGGCGATACCCTCCCCAGCTGAAGCCTGCAGACTCAGACCATGATGGAAAGGCAAAGGTCATATACTGCACTTGGAATAAGCCTTTTAACCACTGCCGCTGCCACATCTGTTAGGCAGTATCTCAAGTATCTCAGATTCACACCCCTATAGGAATGCATGTTTCTCTGGGAATTCCCTGGCTGCACAGTGGTTAAGACTTTGCTTTCCAACGCAGGGGATGCGGGCTCGATCCCTGGTCAGGGAGCTAAGATCCATCCCACATGCCTCTTGGCCAAAAAACCAAAACATAAAACAGAAGCAATACTGTAACAAATTCAATAAAGATTTTAAAAGCGGTCCACCACAAAAAAAAAAAAGGCTTTTTAATAAATTTTTTTAAAAAAGAACCTTTCTCTGCTCTGTGTCCTCAGTCATTACTTACCTCTCCTTTGCCTCATTCCAACAGGAATCATGTGACTTGGCTAAACAACTTAAATAAAAGTGTCTGTAGGATGGAGTTAATAAATATTAGTGGCTAGAACAGGACTTATTACCAGCTCCACTTATTAAGCTGTTTGATCTTCGTGTCTTCATATGCAAAGGGGGGATAATACCTTCCAAGTCTGTTGTGAGGATTAAAAAAAAAAAACAAAAAGGCACATGAAGCCCTTGGTCAGGACCTGGCACATGGTAAGTATTCCCTGAGCAACAGCCATTTCTGTTGATTCCATTACTCTTTCCAGAAACAACACAGTTTAATCATGGACGTCTCTGGCTTAACAACTGAAAGCAGCTAGGAAGAAATTCCAGATACAAGAGTTTGCCAGAGTAGAGTATTATCTGGGGCAGCCACAGCACTGCTGCTGCTGCTGCTAAGTCGCTTCAGTCGTGTCCAACTCTGTGCGACCCCTTAGACGGCAGCCCGCCAGGCTCCCCAGTCCCTGGGATTCTCCAGGTAAAAACACTGGAGTGGGTTGCCATTTCCTTCTCCAATGCATGAAAGTGAAAATGCTCAGTCGTGTCTGACTCTTAGCGATCACATGGACTATAGCCCACAAGGCTCCTCCATCCATGGGATTTTCCAGGCAAGAGTACTGGAGTGGGGTGCCATTGCCTTCTCCGGCCACAGGACTAGTTTTACATTATAACATAAGGTCATAGGAACAACTGCCTATCCAAATGACTGCTAGAGCTGGTATTTGGGACAGAAAGCATCTACTGTAAAGAAAACAAGGATTTACTATTTGAACATTAATCCTGGTGCATTTTTCAGCAACTGGATCATGTAACAAAATCAGATGGCCACGAGACTTGGTGAGTAAAGATGTTATTATTACAGTCAATTTTTATTATTTGTCAATATCAGGAGTAATGAGTTTCTCAGCATGGCTGAAAGTTAGTATGATTTCAATAGAGAAATATATTTCTTCCACGTCCAAGCTCAGAGTCTGATTCCATACGACGTTTGTCCTAGAAGCGCTCTGTAATCAGGTAGCAAGTTCTGAGAAAATATCTGAAAAGCATAGTCATTAGTATAACTCCTTGGAGGCGGGGTATAAGGAATAAGTAGGAAGAGGAGAAGGATGTAGGCGGATGGCGGGACTGTCCACAGACACAGACACGGGCAGTGCATGCTGAAGCTTGCCAACCTCCTCGACCCACATCAGCCAAAATAAGTCACTTACTCTTAAAACACTAGGACTTGGATCCTAGACTCTTCCCAATTAATGTCTTTATCATAAGCCATGTAAATGCTATATAATTAAGAGAAGCAATTCTAGAAATAAAAAGTTTCAGGTTAGCAAATATAAGATGAAAAACAGGCACTGGACATGGGAATTTACAAAGCAATTAAAGAAAGTGAGAGGTGTGCATATGCCCACACCTAAAAGTCAAAGCTGAAATTTCATCATTGCAGCCATAATCGGGTAAAAAAAAACAAAACCAATTTCAAGGGGTAAATCTGTCTCTCACACTAGCCTAGCAATTTGAAAAAAAAAAAAACTCTCCAGAGAAAACGTCAACTAACATTTTGATCTGTGTTACCAAGAATGGATGTCACTGAGATTCTGAGGCATAAAAAGAGAGACCTAAGACATCCAAGAACTTCACTGCCACCAGACTCTTTGGAGGACAGTTTGAATTTCCCAATATTCACCCACCAACACAGAGACACACACAAAGGCACACGCACTACACGTTCTAGGATGTGCCCAGAACCACGGTCACCATAGCTTAAGACAGCAGCGTTTGCTTTCACTCCCTAGAGCAGCAAGCTCTCTGAGAACATGTCAAGATGCTATGTGGATAAGCAGAAGCCAAGACAGAAGCATGCTGGCAGTTCACACTGGGAGTTGAGTACTAATGTTACAGACTTTTAAGTAGACAGAGTAGCTTGGTTTAAATTTTGAAAGATTATCCTTACAGGAGCTGCTGGGAAGTGCTGACTTTCCATGGACCCTCCTTGCAGCTTCCACGGCTACTTTCTGGTCTTCCATTTACTCTCTAGACCTGCTTCTGGGTTGCCTATGTCTCAACCTGCCTGCCTTCTATAACCTGCTACCCACCTGCCCGCCTGCGTCTCAGCCAAAGTTTGTCTGACTCTGGGCTCCTACAACCGCATGTGCTGTTTGTTTCTCTGTGTGCCGACCAAGCAGTTCATGGGTCCAGAGACTTCACTGAAGACTAGGGGTGGGGGCCACACCCAGCCTCATCTGCCCCCTGCTAGGCCCCCTTCTTTCCCCTGTGTCTGCTCCTCCCCATGTGCTTCCGGGCCAAACCAGCTCCTCTTCATCTTTCTGAGTCAGCCCTTTGGAGGCCCCATCTGCTACTTCAAATGGCCTACCAACACACTTTTTCCAAACAGATTAAATCTCCCTAAGAAGGAATCTCATAGTTAACATTTTTCTCTTCATTTTTTTCTGAACTTTCCTTTCATGTTTCTCCAGCAAGTACCCAAACATCATGTCCTAAGAGAGCCTTTTGCTGACCACCTTACCCCAAAGCTTCCTTCCTCCCCACTAACCACCCTCTCTCCTGCCCTCATCACCTTCAATCTCCATTTCTGGATTTATTTTTCTTCAAGGTGCTTACTACTCTCCGATGCTATTTTATGTGTGGTTATTGCCCCGTGAGGCAAGACCTTTGTCTGATTCACAGTGACTCCCTAGAGGCTAAAAGAGTGCCAAGACACTGTAGGTCTCAATAAATAAATAGTCAAATGCTGATTATTTGAAAGTCCATTGTATTGGGCTCATGTAACATAGCAATGAGCTAGACCATCCCACAGTTCATGATTTAGTATGGAAAAAGAGACAGACACTCATGTGCGGTTCAGTCACTCAGTCATGTCCAATTCTTTGCAACCCCATGGACTGCAGCATACTAGGCTTCCCTGTCCATCACTAACTCCCAGAGCTTGCTCAAACTCATATCCATTGAGTCAGTGATGTCATCCAATCATCTCATTCTCTGTTGTTCCCTTCTCCTCCTGTCGTCAATCTACCCCAGCATCAGGATCTTTTCCAGTGAGTCAGTTTTTCATATCAGGTGGCCAAAGGATTGGAGTTTCAACTTCAACATCAGTCCTTCCAATTAATATTCAGGACTGATTTTCTTTCGGATGGACTGGTTGGACCTCCTTGCAGTCCAAGGGACTCTCAAGAGTCTTCAACACCACAGTTCAAAAGCACCAATTCTTCGGCACTCAGCTTTCTTTATAGTTCAACTCTCACATCCATACATGACTACTGGAAAAACCATATCTTTGACTAGATGGAATTTTGTTGGCAAAGTAATGTCTCTGATATTTAATATGCTGTCTAGGTTGGTCATAACTTCTCTTCCAAGGACCAAGTGTCTTTTAATTTCACGGCTGCACTCACCAGCNCTCAGCTTTCTTTATAGTCCAACTCTCACATCCATACATGACTACTGGAAAAACCATATCTTTGACTAGATGGAATTTTGTTGGCAAAGTAATGTCTCTGATATTTAATATGCTCTCTAGGTTGGTTATAACTTCTCTTCCAAGGACCAAGTGTCTTTTAATTTCACGGCTGCACTCACCAGCTGCAGTGATTATGGAGCCCAGAAAAATAAAGTCAGCCACTGTTTCCATTGTTTCCCCACCTATTTGCCATGAAGTGATGGGACCAGATGCCATGATCTTTGTTTTTTGAGTGTTGAGTTTTAAGGCAACTTTTTCACTCTACTCTTTCACCTTCATCAAGAGTTTCTTTAGTTCATCTTCACTTTCTGCCATAAGGGTGGTGTCATGTGCATATCTGAGGTTATTGCTATTTCTCCCGGCAGTCTTGATTCCAGCTTGTGTTTCTTCCACCCCANAGTTTTAAGGCAACTTTTTCACTCTACTCTTTCACCTTCATCAAGAGTTTCTTTAGTTCGTCTTCACTTTCTGCCATAAGGGTGGTGTCATCTGCATATCTGAGGTTATTGCTATTTCTCCCAGCAATCTTGATTCCAGCTTGTGTTTCTTCCACCCCAGCGTTTCTCATGATGTACTCTGCATAGAAGTTAAATAAGCAGGGTGACAATATACAGCCTTGATGTACTCCTTTCCCAATTTTGAACCAGTCTGTTGTTTCATGCCTAGTTCTAACTGTAGCTTCTTGACCTGCAGACAGATTTCTCAGGAGGCAGCTAAGGTGGTCTGGTATGCCCATCTCTTGAAGAATGTCCCACAGTTCTACACAGCCATACCTGCGTGTGCAGTAGATGGTGGGAACGTGTACCACAGGGACCCCAAAATGGCAAGTTAGTTTGGTATGGGTGAAGGAAATAAATAAGAAAGGTCTTTCTATAGAAGAAGACTTATGGACTAAATTGAAAGAAGTCCAGGATCTCAATGAAAAGTGAATTCTAGGTAGACAGTGCTGTTTGTACAAAGATATAGAGATATGTACTACGTGCACCACAGGAAGCTTCAAGTGGCAGGCAGAGGGGAGCACAAGAATGTCAAGTAGAAAACTTTTCAGGATGGAATTTGGTGTTCAGGACCAAGCCAGTGTATTCTAGGCTTTGACTCTAAAAAATCTGCACTCACCAGGTCATATCTGCCTGGACTTCTATATCTTAGCCCTTAGACTTTCTCTTATAATATATTGAGATTCTTTTATTCTTTCATTACTATGGATTCCAATCAAGGCGGTCATGTTGCACACCTCCATGGGGCACTATTCATACAGTTGCTCTGATTCACTTCTCTTCCTCACTTCTTGATAGTCGTTTTGTTTTTTTTTTTANCAGTGCTGTTTGTACAAAGATATAGAGATATGTACTACGTGCACCACAGGAAGCTTCAAGTGGCAGGCACAGGGGAGTGTGCAAAAATGTCAAGTAGAAAACTTTTCAGGATGGAATTTGGTGTTCAGGGCCAAGCCAGTGTATTCTAGGCTTTGACTCTAACAAATCTGCACTCACCAGGTCATATCTGCCTGGACTTCTATATCTTAGCCCTTAGACTTTCTCTTAAAATATATTGAGACTCTTTTCTTCTTTCATTACTATGGATTCCAGTCAAGGCAGTCATGTTGCACACCTCCATGGGGCACTGTTCATACAGTTGCTCTGATTCACTTCTCTTCCTCACTCCTTGATAGTCGTTTTGTTTTTTTTTTTAATTGGAAGTAAAGCATTGCAATTGCTTTACAATATTGTGTCGATTTCTGCCACACATCAACATGAATCAGCCGTAGGTGTACATATGTCCCCTTGCCTTGAATCTCCCTCCCACCTCCCATCCCATCCCACTCCTCTAGATTGTCACAGAGTACCAGGTTTGAGCTCCCTGGGTCATACAGGAAATTTCTCCTGGATATCTATTTAAAATATGGTAATGTATATGTTTATCTTCCTCACTTCTTATCTCAAATACAGATACTCTTGNTACATATGTCCCCTTGCCTTGAATCTCCCTCCCACCTCCCATCCCATCCCACTCCTCTAGATTGTCACAGAGTACCAGGTTTGAGCTCCCTGGGTCATACAGGAAATTTCTCCTGGATATCTATTTAAAATATGGTAATGTATATGTTTATCTTCCTCACTTCTTATCTCAAATACAGATACTCTTGGGTCCACTATGTTACATGAAAATGTAGTGGAAGATGAAGGCAAAAAGCACCATGAATAAACACAACATAAAATATAAGATAAAATAATAAGTTCCCATATGCCATGGGGCATGGCTAAAAAAATTACTTATATATATATATATATATATATGTCATACCTTAATTCACTGACCAGGGATTGAACTCATGCCTCCTACAGCAGAAATGCTATATCTTTATGACTGGACCACTAAGGAGGCCCCCCAAATACTAAAGTTATCAAAGGAATTTTTTTTTACTATTAAAACTCTGAGAACAGGCAAAAATAAGTGATAAAATCCTTCAGATTTAATTTTCAACAAAATGATATTCTATTCTAGCACCATTTAAAATTCTTATAAGACAGCAGTAATTCTACCATTAGTTACAGAAAGACACATGGAAACTTTCAATACAAACAACACTTTTCACTGCCCCACATTGATAGGTATAAAATTTTATCTTCTTGAGAGATGATGTCAGCAAGATGGCAGAAAAGGAAGCCGAAGATATTATTTCTCCATGAGATACAGACTTATCAATGATTCAGGAACCTTTATGAGATCTCCAGAAACCAGTTAAGAAGTCACAGTACTCTAAGAAAGCATAAAACCAGAAATAGTCTCATCAAAATGGGTAAGAAAAAACCACTGCATTTCATCCTCAACAAGTTTTCCCTGTCACAGCTTAGTGTGGTCAAGAGAAAATACCCAACTTGTGGTTCAGGAGGGAAAGAAGAGAGTAAAATGTAGAGTCAACATTCTGACTTTTCAGGGGCTACCTGAGGGCCTAACTCAGAGCACTAGTGGGGAACTGGCATAAATAGGATGCCTGGGGACTACCAAGAACAACGGAGAGCTTGGTGGCTTCTTACTGCAACAAAGAACCTGCAAAGAAACACCAGAGAGAGCAAGAGATATGGGAGTTCATATACACTCGTGGCTGATTCATGTCAATGTATAGCAAAATGAATACAGTATTGTAAAGCAAAACAAACTAAAAAATAAAAATTAAAAAAAAAGAGAGATATAATGAGCTCTAGAAAAATAAATAAGCAAACCTCTCTAATTGGGGGTGCTTCCCGGGTGGTTCAGTGGTAAAGAATCTCTCTACCAAGCAGGAGAGGTGGGTTCAATCCCTGGGTCAGGAAGATCCCCTGGAGAAGGACATGGCAAAGCACTCTAGTACTTGCTATTGCTAAATCATTTCAGTGGTGTCCAACTCTTTGGAACCCTATGGATTGTTACCTCACCGGGCCCCTCTGTCCATGGGATTCTCCAGGCAAGAATGCTGGAGTGGGATGCCATTTCCTTCTCCAGGGGATCTTCCCAACCCAGAGACTGAACCCACATCTCGTATGTCTCCTGCAGAGGCAGACTAGTTCTTTACCACTAGCACCACCTGGGAAGTCCCCAGTATTCTTGCCTGGGAAATCCCACGGACAGAGGAGCCTGGTGGGCTACAGTCCATAGGGTCTCATAAGAGTCAGACACAATGTAACAACTAAACAACAGCTCTAATTGGGAAATTATATACATCAATCCAGAGAAGGTGCATCCCAGAAAATGTTGGAGGGTCTCCAGATTCTCTAGACAGGACGACTGGGGAAGATCTGCTCCATGAAGCCAGTCTCTACATGAAGCCAGTCTCTACATGAAGCCAGTCTGTAAAGACTAGGACAGGTGGGTTTTGTTTTTCTATTTGTTTTTTAATGACCAAATCCCAGCAAAAACAACAAGGCATAGGAAAAAGCAGGGAAACATAGCTCAATCAAAGGTGCAAAATAAGTCTCCAGAACTGATCTTAAAGAAATAGAGATATATCAACTACCTAAAAAGGAATTCAAAAATTAGCATGGTTAAAAAAAAAGTTCAATAAGCTAAAAAAGAACACAGATAGACAAGCAAATGAAATAGGAAAATAATGAATGAGCAAAATGAGAATACTAGCAAAGAGGTAGAAATTGTTTAGAAAGATGATAATGATGACCCTATATGCGAGACAGCAAAAGAGACACAGATGTAAAGAACAGACTTTTGGACTCTGTGGGAGAAGGGGAGGGTGGGATGATTCGAGAGAACAGCATTTAAACATGTATGTTATCATATGTGAAATAGATCTCCAGTCCAGGTTCAATGCATGAGACAGGGTGCTCAGGGCTGGTGTACTGGGATGACCCTGAGGGATGGGATGGGGAGGGAGGTGGGAGGGGGGTTCAGGATGGGGAACACATGTACACCCATGGCTGATCCATGTGAGTGTATGGTAAAAACCACCACAATATTGTAAAGTAACTAGCCTCCAATTAAAATTTTTTTTAAAATGCTAACCATAAAAAAAAAGAACCAAACGGAAATTCTGAAGATGAAAATACAGTAACTGAATTGAAAACTTCACTAGAGTAGTTCAATAGCAGATTCAGTCAAGTACAAGAATCAGTGAACTTGAAAACAGGTCATTTGTAAGTGTCCAATTAGAGGAGCAAACTGATAAAAATTTTTAAAAAGGAGAAAAGTGAAGAGAATTTAAGGAACTGATGGAATAATGTCAGATGTACCAATAAACACATTATAAGAGTCCCAGAAGAAGCAAACAGAAAGGGGCAGAGAGATTATTTGAAAAATAATGGCCCCAAACTTCCCACATTAGGAAGAAAATAGACATCCAAATTCAATAAGCTTAATGGACTCCAACTAGAATAAGCCTAAAGAGCCCACACTGAGACACATTATAATCAAACTATCAAAAATAAAAAACAAACAGAAAGACACGAAGACAGCAAGTGAGAAGTGACTTATTATGTACCAGGGAGCTCCTAAAAGATTATCAGTGACTAAGCAGAAACACTACAGGCTAGAAGAGAATGGGGTGATAGATTCAAAGTGCTAAAATAAACTGCTAACCAAGAATACTGTATCTGGCAGAACTGTTGTTCAAAAATAAAAAAGAAACAAAAACTTTCCCAGGTAAACAAAGCTGAGGAAATTTATCACTGCTAGACCTGCCATACAAAAACACGCTAATTCAAGTTGAAATGAAAGGACACTAAACAGCAACATGAAAGCGTATAAAAATATGAAGTTTTCTACTGAAATATAAAATTCTCTAAATATGTTAACAAATACAGAATGCTGTCATACTGTAATGTATTAGAATAAACAAATTAAGCAAAGTTGCAGGATACCCAAATCAACATACAAAAAATCACTTGTGTGTCTATACACTAAAAATAAACTATTTAAAAAGAAAATGAAAAAAGAAATCCTAATTACAAGAGCATTAGGGCCAATAAAATATTTAAGAACATTTAGGAATAAAACATTTTGCCAAGGAGGCAAAAAAAAAAAATGTTTATACTGAAAGCTATAAGAAGATTGCTGAAAGAAATTAAAGACAATGAAAATAATGGGGAGACATTCCATATTCATGAACTAGAAGACTTAAGACTTAATATTATTAAAGGGATTCCCTAGTGGTTCAGTGGTAAAGAATCTGCCTGCCAGTGCAGGAGACGTGGGTTCAATCCCTGGGTCAGAAAGATCCCCTGGAGAAGGAAATGGCAAACCTCTCCAGTATTCTTGCCTGGGAAATAGCATAGACAGACGAGCCTGGCAGATACAGTCCATGGACCCACAAAAGAGTCAGACAGGACTTGGCGACTAAACAGAAAAAATACTGTTAAAATGTCTGTAAGACCCAAAGGGATCTATAGAGATTCAAAGCAATCTCTATCAAAATTCCAATGGCTATTTTTGCAGATGTAGAAAAAAAAAATTCATATGGACTTTCAAAGGAACCAACATAGCCAAAACATTCTTGAGAAAGAAAAACAAAGCTGGAGGCTTCATACATCCTGAATTTAAAATCATTTTACATAGCTACAGTAATCAAAGCAATATGGTGCTCACATGAACACAGACATACAGTGACATAAGAGAATAGACAAGCCAGAAACAAGCCCTATGGTACATAGTCAGATGATTCCCAGCACAGATTACATGACTACACACAATGGTAAAGAGGAGTGTTTGCAACAAACTGTGCTAGGAAAACTGGATATCCACATGCAAAAGAATAAAACTGAGCCATTACCTTATACTATATATAACAATTGAAAGTGGAAGTCTCTCAGTTGCGTCCCACTGTTTGCAACCCCATGGACAATACAGTCCATGGGATTCTCCAGGCCAGAATACTAGAGTGGGTAGCCTTTCCCTTCTCCAGGGGATCTTCCCAACCCAGGAATCAAACCGGGGTCCCCTGCACTGCAGGCGGATTCTTTACCAACTGAGCTATCAGGGAAGCCCATATAATAATTAATTCAAAGTAAATTAAAGACCTAAATATAACACCTGAAACTATAAAATGCCTAGAAGACATAAGGGAAAGCTATATGACACTGGATTTGACAATGATTTCTTGGATATGATGCCAAAATCACANCGGGGTCCCCTGCACTGCAGGCGGATTCTTTACCAACTGAGCTATCAGGGAAGCCCATATAATAATTAATTCAAAGTAAATTAAAGACCTAAATATAACACCTGAAACTATAAAATGCCTAGAAGACATAAGGGAAAGCTATATGACACTGGATTTGACAATGATTTCTTGGATATGATGCCAAAATCACACATCACTGAAGCTAAAATAGACAAATAAGACTACATCAGACTATAAAACTCTGTGCAGCAAAGGAAAAGATCAACAGAATCAAAGCCATCATACCAAATGGGAGAAAATATATGCAAACCATGTACCTGATAAGGGTTATCTAGAATACCCAGAATATATAAATAATTCCTAAAACTCAACAACAAACAAATAACTTGATCTTTAAAATGAGCAAAAGGAGTCTTCCCTGGTGGTCCAGTGGCTAAGACTCTGCACTCCCAGTGCAGGGGGCCTGAGTGTGATTCCTGATCAGGGAACTAGAATATAATAGATACCATACGCCACAATGAAAAGATCTGGCATGCCTGCAGCTAAGACCTGGCACAGCCAAATATTTTTTAAAAAGTAAAAATGGGCAAAGGACTTGAATAGACATTTTTCCAGAGATGATATTAAAATAGACAACAAATATGAAAAGATGCTCACTATTACTAATCATCAAGGAATCAAAACCACAATGAGATATTACCACCCCTCAATCCATTAGGATAACCACTATAAAAACAACAACAAAATTACAAGTGTTGGCAAGGATATAGAGAAATTGGAACTCTTGTTCATTGTTGGTGGGAATGTAAAATGGTACAGCTGCTATGGAGGTTCCTCAAAAAATTAAAAATAGAATTACCATATGAGTCAGCAATCACACATCTATATATTTTGCATATATATTCAAATGAATTGAAAACAGAATCTTAAAGAGATAGCTACACACTTGTATTCATTACAGATTATTCACAATAGCCTAGAGGGAAAAGCAAAGTAAATGTCTTTCAATGGATGAATTGATAAAATATATATATATGCAATGGAATATTATTCAGCTTCAAGAGAGAAGAAAATACTATTATATGCTACCATATAGGTGAACCTTGAGGACATTATGCTAAGTGAAATAAGCCAGTCATAAAAAGGCAATTGCTGGGAGAAATAACAATAACCTCAGATATGCAGATGACACCACCCTTATGGCAGAAAGACTAAAGAGCCTCTTGAAAGTGAAAGAGGAGAGTGAAAAAGTTGGCTTAAAGCTCAACATTCAGAAAACTAAGATCATGGCATCTGGTCCCATCACTTCANACACGACTGAGCAACTTCACTTTCACTTTTCACTCTCATACATTGGAGGAGGAAATGGCAACCCACTCCAGTGTTCTTGCCTGGAGAATCCCAGGGACAGAAGGAGCCTGGTAGGCTGCCATCTCTGGGGTCGCACAGAGTTGAACACGACTGAAGTGACTTAGCAGCAGCAGCAGCAACATAGTTAAACTCTTAGAAACAGAAAGCAAAATGGTGGTTGTCTGGGGCTCAGAAGAGTGAGAAAAAGTGTTAAATGGATATAGAGTTTTAAATCTGCAAGATGAAAAAGTCCCAGAGATCTGTTGCATAATAGTGGACATACCGTTAACACTATTGTACTGTATATCATTAAGACGGTAAATTTTATGTTATGTGATTTTTACTATAAGGAAAAATGTATGCAAATTACTGTCTTACTGGTAATCAAAGACATGCCCATTAAAATGTCCAAAAAAATGCTTAAATACTATTTTCTTGCCTTTCCATCTAGCAAAGAAAAATCACCAATGACAGCAACAGGCAGTGAGCTGACTAATCCTGGCTGACTGACACATTCATTGCTTTAATTTTTTGGAAAGCAATTTAACAATACCCAGAGAAAAATCTTTAAAATAGCTTGACTACTTTATGCTTTGAGGATACAATCTCACCCTCTCTAATTTATTCCTGCCTCCATCGGTGACTATCTACGTTTATTAGGTTCCAGTGAGAGGACATGGCACAGAAGAGAGAGTCATGGTCCCTAGATGGAGTCACGACATGATCCCTAGATGGGGTCACGACTTGCCACGTGGAGGCAGAAATTAGGCGCCACAAAGCAGGTATACAACTGGCCATTAAACTCTATAAGGGGGAAATTAATCTAGTTTGTAATCCATAAGGATTAATTCAAGAACCTCAAAAGGGGGCAGGATGGAGGTATGAAAACATACCAAAATGTTCGTTTCAGCAATATTAATAAAGTATGAGAGCTGGAAATGTAGATAGAAGGGCTACCTCTGTAAACTACAGCATAGGTGTTCACAGGAATATTATCCCAATCACTTTTTTTTAAGTGTTTTTGATGGCCATTCGGGGTCTTCATTAGAGCTGTTCCCAAATATTTCCGTTCTCTTCCTCCTGGACACATGGTAGGATCGCACTAGTTCACCTGCTCTGAAGTTAGCATGACCATGTGACTTGCTTTGATCAATGAAACCCAAGCGGTGTTTCTTTTCTAGGAAGATTTTAAAAGCCAGTGCAAGAGTGACCCCATTCTCTTATTTTGCTTTGGTAACTGTGAATGCTTGTGTCCAAACGGAGTCTCCATCAGAGTCATCATGGATCCCTGAGTTCATTGTAGATTCCTGAATTTGCATGAGCAAAGTCTCCCTGCTGATCCACACTAGATACAGAACAAGAGCAAAAACGAAATCTTTGTTAAGTCACAAAGATTTCAAGGGTTGTGTCATCATAGTATCTAGACTGATACAGTATCTCTACTCCATCAGAAAGATGCTAATTACACTAAATGGTTAGTATAAAAGGACAGTAAAATTATATATGCTATGAGTATATCTCTGTTACATTTTATTCCTAGAAAAAAGAATAAAAGCATACACTCCCAAATATTAATAATGATTATCTTTTGATGGATAGGTAGGAAATTTTCCTACTTCTTCGTTTTAAATACCATGCATTCATAGATTATCTTTAACAGGTAAAATAACATTCCTTAGAAAGCATGGAAGTCGCCCCAAAAAAAGTTCAGAGCAGAACTCTATCATTTAAAATTTGCAAACTAAAAGTTTTCCAGAAGGAAGAGATTATCCCTTCATATCAACATGCCCCCATGAAAAATGGGAGCTATTGGGCCAATGTTTTAATTTATGGAGTATAATTTATGCTTATCCACAAATTTACAACCTAACTCTGTGTGTCTTGTATCCTATGTTAATCTCAAACCCTAGATATTTTTTGCAGCTAAAGGTCTTATTTCTTATCCTTTCAAGATTCCTAACTCAATACCCAAGTTCTTTTCAGGCGCCCAAATCCACATCAGCCGTACAGAAACCCAATTAAATCTTACTTTATTTAGAGAACACCATTGAGTTGTTTTACTAAAAAATAAGTCACTGGTCAGGAAAAAAAAATGACTCTACTTTGGCTGTAGAGCCTATTCCCCAGGGAATCTGATTTCTACTGCATTCTCCCTGNAGCTAAAGGTCTTATTTCTTATCCTTTCAAGATTCCTAACTCAATACCCAAGTTCTTTTCAGGCACCCAAATCCACATCAGCTATACAGAAACCCAATTAAATCTTACTTTATTTAGAGAACACCATTGAGTTGTTTCACTAAAAAATAAGTCACTGGTCAGGAAAAAAAATGACTCTACTTTGGCTGTAGAGCCTATTCCCCAGGGAATCTGATTTCTACTGCATTCTCCCTGCCCCTTCACCATTAAGATAATGATATTGTTAACACAAGATGTTTCCAATTAAATTACAATGGCTTAAACAAATATTATGTTCCACTTTTCCTACATAATGGTACATAGTTTACATAATGGTTGGAAGATCTCTTCAGATGTAAAACAAAACCTACATCTTTATCAAAAACAAAAAGAAATCAGCTACAATTATGAAATGTTTTCTATTAATCATAAAATTCATCCTTTTTTCTACCTACAAGAAACTCATACAACATAAAGCACAAATCTATACCATCATCAACCGTGTCCATGATATGATCAACACTGATACTTGCTCTCCTTGGGTTAGTATTTGCATGATATATTTTTCCATCTTTTTCTTTTCCAAAATTTAAACTCTGATGGTCACTGTCTTTCAATTGCAACATTCAGTCCACTACATGTAATATAATTACTGAAATATTAGGATTTTATCTTGTGTGCAGTACTTTTGTCCCAATGTTCAAATTCTCTTTCTCCTTCACTCCCATTGGCTTATTTTTTATTATTTTGTTTTCAACCGATTGGCATGGAAATTATACACTCTTACTACTCTTTAGGGGTTATTCTAACAATATAACATGTGTCATTCATTAACTTATCAAAGACTAATATTGATTGATATGTATATTTCTTCCCAGATAATGCAAAGACCTTGAAACTCCTTATTTTTAACCCTCTAGAATGACTGAGGGAACAACAGGCAAAATGAAGAATTAAAGGACAAGAAAAGGCTAGATATTTTGTCTGTAGCTTTATCATTGTGATCACACTGCTGGCTTCTTCAAGGGGAAAAAAAAAATCCATCACTACTTAGACTTCAACACGAGCATTAGCTTAAATTTTGTATCCGCCATTCACTTTCAGTTTTGTAATGAGGTGGTTCTCATCACAGAAAAAATAAAACACTTGACCTTCTTCTTCCCATCTGCAGTCCCATGAACATTGGTCTTTTCTTATCCAAAGCGCCTCTCTCTATCCAAAGGAAGAGAGAGAAATGTTTTTCATCACATGAGGTTGGGGGACCTTCCAAGGGGCACTGCATTGGAGCTTACTGATCACATCATACCACTAGTTAGCAGGAATTAGGACACCAGTCCCCACCATATCTGCAGTTCGGTTCACTTCCTGAGCCTGCAGCAAAAGACAGCACTTATAGATGCTGTGCAAGAGGAAGGGATCTCTGTAAGGATGAAACTCTAGAAACCCAGCAGAATAAGCCTGAGAACTTTCACAGTAGTTCAAGGAGCATCAGGCGAGCTTGATCAGGTGACCTCTGCAACCAAGAAACCCAGGGGTTGAATCACATTCAGAAGACATAAGAGTCTGAGACATCAAAACACAATAATGGCTTCAGTTTTTTCACATGGCCATATGACCAGATGAATGTATATCAGTTATCAGCAAGGCCACTATTATACAATTTCTGGCAAGACCTGCCAGCTTTGGGTGACAAGGATTATGCAGGTGCTGCTTTGTTTGAAACTATACTGCAGGCCTCCATGATAGAGTCCCAGCTAGTAATCTCTGCAAGAGGGAGCATGAAAAATTGGTTCCTGCTACATATAACACTTTAAAATGTTTACAAGTGCATTGCAACTTGTAAGCAATGTCCATATCCAACACATTATCCACCCAAGTGATGTGAGATTCTTAAAATATAATTCTGCCCAACTTATCAATGGAATCCCAACATCAACAGTCAGTATGGGACCTTCCTGGTGGTCCAGTGGTTCAGAGTCCACCTGGCAGTACAAGGGATGCAGGTTCAGTTCCTGATCAGGGAACTAAGATCCCACATGCCATGGAGCGACTAAGCCTGTACCACAACCTGAGTCCATGCACCCCAAAGGAGGATCCCCCATGACACAAGGAAGACCCTAAGTGCCCCACTGGGGCCTGACAAATACATAATTTTTTAAAAAGAATCAGTATAATGCTAGAAACTGGCTCATGTGTCACAGAAATTCTACTTTTTATGACTCCAACTATTTAAGTGTTAGTGGAAAGTGGTGTTAGTCGCTCAGTTGTGTCTGACTCTTTGCAAGCCCACAGACTGTAGCACACCAGGTTCCTCTGTCTATTGGATTTCTCAGGGAAGAATACTGAAAGGGGTTGCCATTTCCTTCTCCAGGGAATCTTCCCAACCCAGGGATCAAACCTGGGGCTCCTGCATCGCAGGCAGATTCCTTTCAATTATAACATGATCTGTAAATACAGAACTGGCAGCAAGACTTCAGGAAGAGCACATGCTTTTTGACTCATTACACAACCAGAAGCAACAATGAGAAGTGAACCCATGTTGATTTTTCAACTCATCTTGTGAGAAATTCACCAGAACCACAAAAACAAACAAGCATTAAGTCTTCTCTAGCTATTTCAGCTATCCATGTCGAATCACACAAGACTATATCCATTACAGACAAATTACAGTGGAACACAGATACAGCCTTAGAACAGGGTCTCTCCGTGCTAATTTTAAAAACAACAACTCTGCGTTAGCAACGTGTCCCAGAAGGATGCATGTCCTCTGAAACCATATTATGAGGTTATTTCTTCAAAGGTTTATGCACTGTACCTTGAAGTGTAGCATTAGCAGTGTTATTACTACGACAAACATCAAAGTCACTCTCCACAGTATTTACTATGTTAAATAAATTCTCCTTTCCAAGATAACTAATAGATGTATTAGCTAAGAAGGAAATGGCAGCCCACTCCAGCACTCTTGCCTGGAGAATCCCAGGGATGGGGAAGCCTGGTGGGCTGCCATCTATGGGGTCACACAGAGTCGGACACGACTGAAGCGACTCAGCAGCAGCAGCTTAGCAGCTAAGAAGGAAGAATGATAAAGGGCTATGCTCTCAGCTCTCCTAGTTCCTCGCTTGTCTTTTTATTTCCTGCCACTCAGTGATGTACCTGGTACTTGGGAATTCTGCAAACAACTGACAAGCTAGGGAGAGAGTGTCCACAAACCAGGCTGNCTTAGCAGCTAAGAAGGAAGAATGATAAAGGGCTATGCTCTCAGCTCTCCTAGTTCCTCGCTTGTCTTTTTATTTCCTGCCACTCAGTGATGTACCTGGTACTTGGGAATTCTGCAAACAACTGACAAGCTAGGGAGAGAGTGTCCACAAACCAGGCTGCAATTCAAGCAAGAATAAGCACAACACTCCCTCTGCCCAAAGTGTCCAAAGCAGTCTGGAGGTGTGGCTGGAGGAATGGGTTCAGAAGTTGGGGCTGATGAAAAGGAGAATGATTTCCAGCTGAACTGGACTTAATGCTTTTGGAAGAGCAAAACAGCCAGGAATGAAAGAGTAGCCTACCCACCCCACAGGACTGCCAGGTTGGCCCTGTCATCACACAGCGGCATAAACCCAGTGGCAACCTCAGCAGGAGCCGCAGCACCACAAGCAGTCCTCCAGGGCAGCGGCAGTCCCCAAACAAAAACAAAGAGCACATGACATACACATCCTGCAGCAGCTGACATCGGGCTTCATGAATTAACAAAGACACGCCTCCCCCCACCTCTCGTCCTCCCCCCCANAGAAATAACGCAGAAGTCGCCTCAGCCTCTTCCAGTAACCAAGTGTTTTGTATTTATTCACTCAGCAAATATGCACTGAGTCCTTACTACGGCCCAGACAAATGCTAAGTACTGCATGTACACAGTAGAATAAAATTCAGTGGCAGCTCTCAGTGAGTTCATTGTAAAGAAAAAGTGCGGAGTAGTGGTGTTGCATATAACGAGGAGAGTAAAGAAGATCTAGCTCTTGATCCAAACTGGACCAAGCCCTCTATTCCTTAGCCTCCCGCTCTGGGCAATCCTCTCCTGTATCTGTAGAAAATCGTTTGTAAATCAATGGCACTCCTCGGTCCCAGGGTGTCTAGGCCTTCCCATCTCATTCCTCCTGTCTCTATCATTCATCTTTCCAACTGCAATGGACAGGTCCTCATTCCATTTTCAAAATTAAATTTCCTGCTCCCTCCTCCCCTGAGGAAGGCTTGGATTCAGCAGAAAATTGTGTTCATTTTCTTTTTTGTGAGCTTTAACTGGTCCCCATGATTCGAACTGTCTCTGATCAGCTACCCCTTTCCTTTCATGTTTCATTCTCTGCCTTCCGCTAAGAGGCAGGTAAGCGAGGGACAGTGAATCAAGGAATAAGAGGAAGATTCCAGTCCTGACATTCTCCTAGTTTCAGCCCCTGGCATTTTAAACCAACATTTTCAGAACCCTTTTTTCAGAAGTTCCTGAGGCACATTCTAGTGAATATCTACTTTTAATCTCAGGAGGAAGGATTTGATTTAGGGAAATCATCAGATTTTTAAATGGAGTCCCTACTGATGATTCAGATGGGTGAGTGAACTGGATTCATGTCATCATGGGTCCAAAAATGAGTTGTAGCTATTAAAAGAAGGAAATTGGCTTTCTTGGGTAGCTGGAAGGCAATTTAGCAAACAGGGCTCCTCCAAATGTGTTCTGAGCTCTGAAAAGGTTGAGTGAAATAAGTATGTATCTCCCAAGACCTTTCCTTAGAAAGTCATACTCACTTTGGACATACAAGTCTTCTCAGCATTTTAGGATCACACACGGAAAAGTACTAAGGAAATCAATGGGAATGGCCAGTTGGTGATCAGAACTAAGACTCAGTTCAGTTCAGTCGCTCAGTCGTGTCCGACTCTTTGCGACCCCATGAACTGCAGCATGCCAGGCCTCCCTGTCCATCACCAACTCCCAGAGTTCATTCAGACTCACGCCCATCGAGTCAGTGATGCCATCCAGCCATCTCATCCTCGGTCGTCCCCTTCTCCTCTTGCCCCCAATCCCTCCCAGCATCAGAGTCTTTTCCAGTGAGTCAACTCTTCGCAATGAGGTGGCCAAAGTACTGGAGTTTCAGCTTCAGCATCATTCCTTCCAAAGAAATCCCAGGGCTGATCTACCAGTAGTCAAAGGATGGCCCAGAGCATCCTCGGATGTTAGGATTGGCTTAAAACAGGACACTCCTTCTGAGGCTGGAGATAAAGATGGACACAGATGAAGGTAAGAGAGGAGGCAGTCTGAGCCGGTGCGTGGGGGCTGAGTTAACGCAGAGAAATTGAAAAAGTGCTCACTGTGTGAGCACAGGTGTGGCTGAGCTTGCCAACAGGACACACTGGTGTGTGCCTGGCAGAAGCTGCCACAGGAGAGAACTCAGAGATAAAACTGGGAGACACGTGAAGCCTGGCCCAGTGGTGGAAGACTTTGAAAACTATTTCAAAACATTTGAACTTTCCCCCACAGATAATGGGAAGCACAAAAGATTCTAAGCAAAGGAGAGATCAAAGCAGGGTCTTGATCACACACAAGGGTAGGGAAGAGGCAGCCTGGGCTCCTGGCTAGAAGACTCCTGTGGATTCACCTGGATGCTGCTAAGTCACTTCAGTCATGTCCGACTCTGTGCGACCCCATAGATGGCAGCTCACCAGGCTCCCCCATCCCTGGGATTCTCCAGGCAAGAATACTGGAGTGGGTTGCCATTTCCTTCTCCAGTGCATGAAAGTGAAAAGTGAAAGTGAAGTCTCTCAGTCATGTCTGACTCTTTGCAACCCCATGGACTGCAGCCTACCAGGCTCCTCCATCCATGGGATTTTCTAGGCAAGAGTACTGGAGTGGGGTGCCATCGTCTTCTCCGCGGATTCACCTGGACCTGAGGTCAATTCTGATTTAACTGTTTACTGGATCAGTGAGTGACTCTGAGGGAATCTGTTTCCTCACCTGTAAAATGGGGATAATAATATAATCATAATAATTTCCTGCGGGGATCCAGTGCGCTATGGAATAAACAAACAATGGCATGTATATTCCAGCATTTGGGTGATAACAGATTGGTGAGGAGAGCGCCTAGAAGTCCAGAAAGAATGCTTAAGAATCACTTACAGTCATTCAGGGCTTCCCTGGTGGCTCAGACAGTAAAGAATCCACCTGCAATGCAGGAGACCCAGGTTCGATCCCTGGGTCAGGAAGATCCGCTGGAGAAGAAAACAGCAACCCACTCCAGTATTCTTGCCTGGAGAATCCCACAGACAGGGGAGCCTGGCAGGCTACAGTCCATGGGGTCGCAAAGAGTTGGACATGACTGAGCAACTTCTACTTCCACAGTCATTCTAAAATGGACCAGCAAGGCTCTCAGCCAGGCAGTGGCTTCCTTTCCACAAAGGCAAGGGAAATGATGCCATAAAGACTTCCAAGGAAAGTCAAAGAGGTGTGGTGACTGAATAAGGAAAGAGGAGGGAAGGGCTGGGGCTCAAGCCTAGAGACTAGGATCTGGAAACTAGGTGATGCAGTGAGCAGAGAGAGAAGGAAAGGACTCTCAATCTCACTGGCTCTGAGTCAGCAAGACTCAGGGAAGAGATCTGAAGCCCAGCCGACTTGGTCTGTCATTTCCTCGGAGACTCTGCTCTCTCCCTACCCAAGAAGCTTTCCCTAGCTAGCCCGACACAAACTGTCACTTGCCCCCATTTCTCCTTCAGGGCCTGTGTGTAACTGTCTGATATAGTATGTTTGTTTACTGATGAGTTGTACTGTCTGGATGTCTGCCCAATAAAATGCAAGCTCCCGGAGGGATGACCTTTGTTTTGTTTGTTCCACATCCTCGGTGCCTAGAGCAGTGCCTGGCACACAATAGATGCTCAGTAATATGAAAGTGAAGTCGCTCAGTCGTGTCCGACTCTTTGAGTAATATGAGTGTTGTTATTAAAGTGCTTTCAACAGTGCCTGGCACAGAGAACACGTTCAGTAAATACTAGCATTCATTGGTGAACATCTCAAATGTTGTAAAGAGAAAGGCAGATGGAAAGTGCTGAACCTTGGTAAAAGTCCCTCCAGTTTTCTTACCAGGAAGAGGAAGAATTAACAGACTCTCCAAGATTAGAAATTTGGGCTGCCTTTTAAAGCAGGCAAGAGAAGTGCCCCTGGGGAGGCCTTGGACCACGTGGCCATAGGTTTTTTTAAGTGCTGGTACTGAAAACCACCACCACAACAACAAAATAGGAGGCAAAACCAGTTCATCCAGGGACAAGTTAGCAGCTCTGAAAGGAGAAGAACGGGTACCTTGTGGCAACAAAAAAAGGCTGGCAGTTGTGCTGAGTAAACTTCTGATTATACGAAGTTAACCTGTAATGGCCTCTCCAGCCCAGTCTTTTCCCTTTTCTCCTGTCAGATCATTTGTAAATTCAGGTTCTGGCAGAGTTCACAAGAGCTCACTTAGCTGGGAGACCAAACATCAAGCTAATTAACAGATTCATAATTGACTGCTCCAGATATACGGGGATTGCAAGATCAGCTTCTCCAGCAAATACGCCCACTGTGCATTGAGAAAACTACTGGCAAAGTCATTAACACAATTTCATAGTGATATGGGTCTATGCTGCTGGTAGAATAGAACTTCCACCACTTCTCAACCTCCCCCAAGAGATCAGGGCTCAGACAAGCCATGATTGCCCAAGTCCCTCCTCTCAAGTAGCATCAGGTAACATGCAGTGTTCCAAAATGCTCGTACAAGCACCAAGCACAAATTCCTAAGGTGATTTTTCAGTTCAAATTAAGATGCTGCTAAATTAGATTGTGAACAAGCTGAAGTGCCCTGGAGTCCTCAGCCATTAACCGAGACTAAAACATCAGCCACCAACAAGCCCTAATCACAAAATATGATGACCACTGACTCCATCTTTGCTGAGGTCTTGATCTCAGAGGATGAGTAAATGAACCAAAATGGGATATAAAAATTCACCTGTATGTGGCCTTCCAGAAACCACATGCTTGACAATACATCCTTAAAACATGTTTTAACAGGCTAGAGTCAGGTACATTTCTCCAAGGTCAACATGGAAAACAATGGGCCCCTGTTGATTCCCTGGTGCTTCACTGTGCTCAGAAGAAAGCGTATCCGTGTTCTGTTTTGCAACTGTTAAAAGCCCTTAGGCAACTGATTTTCAGATTTTCAATTTAAACACACCCAAAATTGCAAATTATTATAGACAGACACAATCATGAGTCTATTCCTGAATTACCAAGTGAGATGATTTTGTAAATATATTAGGAATATGAGATGGGAAAGAGCGTTGATCTTCACATTAGTCACCTTGAGAAAGTGCACACTTCATACTCAGTGTTACTGATGTTCAGACCACTGAAGAGGAAGGAATGTCAGGGAAAGCCAAGTTCCTTACCTGGTTCTGCCCTCTGACAAGCTGCTAGGCCAGTTACTCAAATTCTCCATTTGCAAAGAGCTATGGGGTCTTTGTAAGAATTACATGAGCTAATATCAGAAGACCATGTATGCTGCCCAGTTCATGATTAGTTCATTTAGGGATCTGATTTGGGGGGTTTGAATTTTGTTTCACTGGCACTGGATTTGTTTTGCTTTGGGGTGCTGAATGCTAAAACTACATTTATACGGCAATCTCTCATTTCACCAAGATGTTGAGCTGAGATGATGTACACATTCAAACATTACTGCTCTAAGCACCTAGAAATATCAGATATGATATTTTTAATGCATACCTGAACCTGCAATAAAGAGGAGGAATTAACCGGGTGCGAGAAACAAAACAACAAAACCAGAAAGAAGCAGAGGAATCAAACTGGGCAGCCACTGCTGGGACTGAGGGGCACAAGGCAGAGGAAGGCAAAGAATGGCAACGAACCAGGGGAAGTTGGGGTGTAGCTATCAACTCACACCTGGGAACAGGAGGCAAAGCCCAAGAGTCCTGCCCCAGGAGAAGAGATTCTGCCTAAAATGAGGCCCTGCAAAGAGCTGTGATCACAGGCAAGGGGGGCTGAAAAAAATTTCCCTAGCAGCTCAGCTCCTTTGTCTATCTCTGGCTTCAGGAGAGGAAAATTAAAAGCTTCCTGCAAAATTTGAACCTTATATCTCTCCTCTGGAAACTTAGGGTATAAATTTAGGCTACAGTTTGGAAATTCCAAACCTAAGAAATAAGCATAAAAATTGGTCCTGGGCCAATAATGGGCAAGGGAAAAATGAGAGCAAAACACCCACAACCCATGCTGCAGACAATTCCCACAGAAAAGTCAGACTCAGGAGGCTCACAAGTGATAAAACCTCACTGAGCAGGAGGATTGTGGCTCTAAGAACTGGAAATAACAGAAAAATTTGAGAGAATATAATTAGGTATGTTTAAGAGGAGGAAAAAAAAATCTCACATCAAACATGTTTGATAAAATTCAACATTCATTTATGATTTCTTAAAGAAAACAGAATTTAGCAAACAAGAAAATATTTCTCACAAATCTAAGACTAGAAGGATATTTTCTCAACCCAATAAAGGCTGCATGCTAACCAACTTATGGATAGCACAATTCTCTTAAGATTTTTTTTTTTAATGTGGACCATTTTTAAGGGCTTTTACTGAATTTGTCACACTATTGCTTCCGTTTTATGGTGTGGTTTTTTGGCCAAGTGACATGTGGGATCCTAGCTCCCTGGCCAGGAACAAACCTGCATTCCATGCACTGGAAGGTGAAGTCTTAACCACCGGAGCATCAGGGAAGTCTCAATAACATCACTCTTAACAGCACAACATTACAAGCTCTCCATGTAAAGTCAGTAATGAGACGAGAAAGGTTACTATCACTCCTGATGTTCAACATGGACTTCCCTGATGGATCAGATGGTTAAAAAAAAAAAATATATATATATATATATATATATATATATATATGCCTGCAGTGCAATGCAGGAGACTTGGGTTCGATCCCTGGGTTGGGAAGATCCCCAGGAGAAGGGAATAGTGATCTACCCCAGTATTCTTGCCTGGAGAATCCCATGGACAGAGGAGCTTGGTGGCACGGAGTCAAACCACAAAGGATAGGGTTTGGAGAGCTTCTGCGTAGGTGACCATGTGGAGGTTCTGGGAGGGTGATGTTAAGGAGAGCCTGGAAGTCCCATGTACACCCTCCCTCCATGCCTTGCCCATATATCTCTTTCATTTGGCTGTTCCTAAGTTGTATCCCTACATTAAACTGGTGATAGTAAGTACAGTGCTTTCCTGAGATTTGCGTGTCGCCAAGTACAAACTGACACTTTTCATTGTCACTAGCCATCTACCTCTATAAGCATTAAATCATGTGCTCTTATAACTGCTGATTTTCAATATTTCCATGAAAGGAGTTCAGAGGGGGAAGCAGAAATGAGGCACTCTGTGCTCTGGGAAAAACCGGCAGAACAGTTTTCAGATAGATAGATATTTTCAGCAGCCGATTTTATGAGCCCAGTTCTTGTATATCCTCATATCTAGAAAAGCACTGAAATCCTTTATGACGATGATGCTCCTCACGACTAACAGAAATTTCCTGCAAAAAAAGTGTGCTTGATTGCATGTATTCACCCTTCATCAAAATCACATGTATACTGACCTGCCCCCCTGCCTCTGTGAAGCAGTTTCTCACAGGTGGCTGAGGTGCTGTCCCCGGGCTATAGTCCTCATTATGCCCCCAAATAAAACTTAACTCACAACTCTCACATTGTGCATTATTTTTTAAGTAAAAAGCACCATTCTAGCAAATTATTGAACTCAGAAGGGGGGTCATTGGAAACTACTGGTCAAAAGTATGGGAGGCCCAGACTTGCAATTGGTATCTGAAGAGAGGGCAGTTTTGAGGGGGTCTGTGCTAACTCCAGGTACTTAACGACAGAAGTGAACTAAATTGTAGGATATCCAGTTGGTCCACAGAAAATCAGAGAATTGAAATATGTGGGAAATCCACACGTATGTTGTCAGTAGAGAGACAGTTTTCCTTTCATCTCAGAAACTTTATATATGTATAAAAATACATATATATATATAATATATATATATCATTATTAAAAGTTAACATATCTGAATGCACAGGAAATGCAAGAGTATCTACATATAAACCATGAAAATAAATGAGAGTTTAGTGAGATATACAAAAACAAATAATGTTCCTGCTGCTGCTAAGTTGCTTCAGTCATGTCCAACTCTGTGCAACCCCATAGACGGCAGCCCACCAGGATCCCCCATCCCTGGGATTCTCCAGGCAAGAATACTGGAGTGGGTTGCCATTTCCTTCTCCAATACATGAATGTGAAAAGTCAAAGTGAAGTCACTCAGTCGTGTCTGACTCTTAGAGACCTCATGGACTGCAGCCCACCAGGCTCCTCTGTCCATGGGATTTTCCAAGCAAGAGTACTGGAGTGGGGTGCCATTGCTTTCTCCAATGTTCCTATACACCAGCAACAATAGAAAAACATAATAAAAAGATGCCATTAACAATAACAATACAGAGTATAGGATACTTAAAAATTCATTTAATAAAGATATATAAGAAGAGCATACCAAAAATTATGAAATTCTATCGAAGGACATTAAGAAAGAACTAAATAAAAATAGCTATAATATATTTGTGGGTGAGAAGACACTATCATAAGAGGACAAATTTTCATAATGTGTCTGTAAAACATCTGAGTAATTTCAACAAAGCAAAACAAGGCTTCCACATTCGTGAAATATATTTCGAATATATTTGAAAGAGCCTGGTATGACAAAACAATTCTCAAGGTGGAATACCACAGAGCAGTTAAACCAATCAACATGGATAAGCCTCCAAAAAGAGAAAAAAAGTCAGAGGGAAACCACATACAGTATAATACATACGATTCATGGCAATTTTAAAACACTACCTCCAAAAAACCTAAACACAGCCTGCATTTGGCAGGGCGTGACCACAGAGGGAGGATAAGCGACATATGGGCATGGGGGGCAGGGGAGGGTTTTAAGAATGCCTAAAATACATTTTTTTTTCAGAGAAACAAGAAAGAACACAAAAAATAGAGCCAAATGTTAGCATCTGATCACAAAAAGGAATATCTATAGTCTACGTAATTGGGAAATTAGGTAAAAATTGAAATTTTTTGCCCTTATTTTATGGAGAAGGCAATGACACCTCACTCCAGTACTCTTGCCTGGAAAATTCCATGGATGGAGGAGCCTGGTAGGCTGCAGTCCACGGGGTCGCGAAGAGTCGGACNGAAATCCTTTATGACGATGATGCTCCTCACGACTAACAGAAATTTCCTGCAAAAAAAGTGTGCTTGATTGCATGTATTCACCCTTCATCAAAATCACATGTATACTGACCTGCCCCCCTGCCTCTGTGAAGCAGTTTCTCACAGGTGGCTGAGGTGCTGTCCCCGGGCTATAGTCCTCATTATGCCCCCAAATAAAACTTAACTCACAACTCTCACATTGTGCATTATTTTTTAAGTAAAAAGCACCATTCTAGCAAATTATTGAACTCAGAAGGGGGGTCATTGGAAACTACTGGTCAAAAGTATGGGAGGCCCAGACTTGCAATTGGTATCTGAAGAGAGGGCAGTTTTGAGGGGGTCTGTGCTAACTCCAGGTACTTAACGACAGAAGTGAACTAAATTGTAGGATATCCAGTTGGTCCACAGAAAATCAGAGAATTGAAATATGTGGGAAATCCACACGTATGTTGTCAGTAGAGAGACAGTTTTCCTTTCATCTCAGAAACTTTATATATGTATAAAAATACATATATATATATTATATATATATATCATTATTAAAAGTTAACATATCTGAATGCACAGGAAATGCAAGAGTATCTACATATAAACCATGAAAATAAATGAGAGTTTAGTGAGATATACAAAAACAAATAATGTTCCTGCTGCTGCTAAGTTGCTTCAGTCATGTCCAACTCTGTGCAACCCCATAGACGGCAGCCCACCAGGATCCCCCATCCCTGGGATTCTCCAGGCAAGAATACTGGAGTGGGTTGCCATTTCCTTCTCCAATACATGAATGTGAAAAGTCAAAGTGAAGTCACTCAGTCGTGTCTGACTCTTAGAGACCTCATGGACTGCAGCCCACCAGGCTCCTCTGTCCATGGGATTTTCCAAGCAAGAGTACTGGAGTGGGGTGCCATTGCTTTCTCCAATGTTCCTATACACCAGCAACAATAGAAAAACATAATAAAAAGATGCCATTAACAATAACAATACAGAGTATAGGATACTTAAAAATTCATTTAATAAAGATATATAAGAAGAGCATACCAAAAATTATGAAATTCTATCGAAGGACATTAAGAAAGAACTAAATAAAAATAGCTATAATATATTTGTGGGTGAGAAGACACTATCATAAGAGGACAAATTTTCATAATGTGTCTGTAAAACATCTGAGTAATTTCAACAAAGCAAAACAAGGCTTCCACATTCGTGAAATATATTTCGAATATATTTGAAAGAGCCTGGTATGACAAAACAATTCTCAAGGTGGAATACCACAGAGCAGTTAAACCAATCAACATGGATAAGCCTCCAAAAAGAGAAAAAAAGTCAGAGGGAAACCACATACAGTATAATACATACGATTCATGGCAATTTTAAAACACTACCTCCAAAAAACCTAAACACAGCCTGCATTTGGCAGGGCGTGACCACAGAGGGAGGATAAGCGACATATGGGCATGGGGGGCAGGGGAGGGTTTTAAGAATGCCTAAAATACATTTTTTTTTCAGAGAAACAAGAAAGAACACAAAAAATAGAGCCAAATGTTAGCATCTGATCACAAAAAGGAATATCTATAGTCTACGTAATTGGGAAATTAGGTAAAAATTGAAATTTTTTGCCCTTATTTTATGGAGAAGGCAATGACACCTCACTCCAGTACTCTTGCCTGGAAAATTCCATGGATGGAGGAGCCTGGTAGGCTGCAGTCCACGGGGTCGCGAAGAGTCGGACACGACTGAACAACTTCACTTTGACTTTTCACTTTCATGCACTGGAGAAGGAAATGGCAATCCACTCCAGTGTTCTTGCCTGGAGAATCCCAGGGACGGGGGAGCCTCGTGGGCTGCTGTCTATGGAGTCGGACACGACTGAAGCAACTTAGCAGCAGCAACAGCAGCCCTTATTTTAATGAAGAATTAAATTTATGCCCAGCTTGTTTGGGAGGCACACAAGTCTTTAAGAAAACTCCCTGCCAAGCCAGAGAATGCAAACTCAGCCACTTGGATTCCTTTCTTCCAGTGCAACACTCACCCAGGCACAGTTGGGATCATCTTCACATCTGGTTTGTGGTCTGAGCTGGTTAACGGTTAACCTGCATCACTGAAGCTTAAGCTCACACTGTTAATTGGCTTGGGGAAAAAATAACATTCATTCAACATCAGTGCTGGGAACATACCTGTCTGTCATATAGAGTCCCATCGTGTTCTACAGGCTTGATATGTTTATCAATAGAACTAATGAAAGAAACACTGTCTGAAATAAACACATACCAGTCTCAGGACATGATGAAAAGACATCTAAAACCCTATGTTGCTTTGGACAGAACCAGTGCTCCTTGGCCCCATCACCCACTGTAGCTGCTGGACTCAAGGCCAACGACGCTTTCATTTTTCCAAAAATCAAAGCCTCCTACAAAGGATGACTATTTGTCAGACTTGAAAATATTCCCTAGAATATGCCACAGGCTCAGAAGACAACTTAATAAAAAAAAGGATTCCGGAAATGTTTGGGGCAATAGCCACATCAATGGAAGCATCAAAGGATTACATCTATCCCAAGGTCACTACTTTGAAGAGAGTAAAATCCATTTATACTGTAAATCTGATTTTTTGAAAAGTCAGCAGCAGCAACCAATGTCACTCCTCTCCTGACTGTCAATGTCACCTAACATGGGAGTCAACACATCACCCAGCTAGAAGCAACGCTGGAGCCAGCATTATAAACAACACCACATCCTCACAAAGAGCATGCCATTCAACACAGAGCTCACGCAGTGGTTGTGAATTATTGCAGAACCTCGCAGCATCCAGAGGGGGGATTTACTTAGGCATTTCGCACAGAAAATGGAAAAGTTGTTAATCAAACACTGAACCCCATGGGTCAGTAGAAAGGAAACACTATTTTCACAGTGAGATCGGATCCAGCAGCTGCAATAAGGAGAAGACGCCATGAGAAAACGAGGGAATGTCAGGGGGATCAGAGAACTTGATCGGCTTAGAGGGAGGCATGCACCATATACCAAGAGCAACTGCATGATTTCTGAAGCTGTTCATTCTCAAGTCCAGTAAAATTCAAAAGAAAACCCTGCAAGCCCCCACCCCTCTCTGCAGACAAGGGTTCCCTTGTCCATCACCAGTTCAGCACAAACCTTGCATTCTGTTGAAAACATACATTGCAATACATTCAACAAAGCAGAGATATGTCTGTTCGTGAATATTCAGTTCACGGGGGTTTTTTTTTTTTTTTTCAATATATATATATTTAGATCTGCCGGGTGTTAGTTGCCGCATGCAAGATCCTTGCTATATCATGCGGAGACTTCAGTGTGACACAGACTTTCTAGTGGTGTTGCCTGGGCTCTGGGGCACAAAGGCTTAGTTGCCCCAGCATGTGGGATCTTATTCCCCAGCCAGGGATGGAACCCTCATCCCCTGCATTGCAAGGTGGATTCTTAGCCACTGGACTACCAAGGAAGTCCCATGTTTACTGACTGCCTACTACGATGAGTGCTAGGCTGATGTACTAATGGTGATCTGAAACAGCCACGTCCCTACTCTCATCAAGTGTAGGGGTAAACGAACTACACTGTTCACAAAACCAATGACAAAGTTCTTCTAAAAATTCTTTAATTCCCCCTTCACTTTTCATGATAGAGGCCTGCCTACAAAAGGGCTCCAACTAACATTTTAAATCTGCAAGATTACACATTATTGCTATAAACGACCACATGCTGAGATCGCCATGTTCACGGTTCCTGGGCATTAGACCTGGGAAACCAAGGCTTTAATATATAACTTATCTTACTGAAACATGTAACCACCTTAATTTTATAGGAGCTATTGGATGATTAACTTGTGTTACTCCACAAGGGGCAGATGCTGACAAAGAAAAGTTTCTTATTTACTTGCTCTATGCCAAGCACTATTAAGTATTTCTACATAATAACTCATTTCGTTTCACAAGATACAGCCATGTGGGTATTGATTCATCCCCAGTTTACAGATGATAAATTGTGCTTTGAACCTGCTCAACCTTACACAGCTAGCAAACTTTTAAGTCACAATTCAAATTCTAGTCCAACATAGAAAAAAACAAAAAGAGAGAGAGAGAGAACAAACATATGGATACCAAGCGGGACGTGAAGGTGGGATGAACTGAAAGGTTGGGATTGACAATATATACCCTATTGATGTTGCTACTATGTATAAAACAAAAAGGGGCTTCCCAGATGGAGCTAGTGGTAAAGACCTGCCTGCCAATCCAGGAGACATAAGAGACACAGGTTCGATCCCTGGGTTGGGAAGATCCCCTGGAGAAGGGTGTAGCAACCCATTCCAATATTCTTGCCTGGAGACTCCCATGGACAGAGGAGCCTGGGTGGGGTGGGGGGGGCTACAGTTCACAGGGTCACAAAGAGTTGGACTTGACTGAAGTGACGTAGCACGCACACATAAAATAAATAACTAATGAAAACCTGTGATACAGCACAGAAAACTCTACTCAATACTCTGAGGCGGCCTAAATGGGAAGAAAATCCCCAAAAGAGGGGATATATGTAAACATGTAACTGAGTCAGCAGAAACTAACACAGCAGTATAAAGCAACTATACTCCAGTAAAAATCAATGAAACAAATTCTCGATCAAGCTCTTCATCACACATAAAACTGCCTCAGAGAAAGAGAGAGAGATGTAAAATCTGATGACCATACGCAAATCCTTATACATATGAACCTCATGCAGAAAGGAAGATGGCAGAAGCTGGCAACTGGAACGCAATAAATGTTTTAGGAAGGTAAACAATCTGCCTGGGATGATGGTGGGGGCGGAATTAACAGACTTGGTCATTAAAATCCCTTGGAGGGGAATTTCAGAATGGCAAGGGTAACATGGGTTTTCTGTGGGAAGCAGTGGATGGGTGATGAGGAAGTGGAGGCAGCCAGCAGAAGGGACTAACTTTAGGCTTGGCAGGAAAATGAAGGAAACACATAGAATTCCAGCTCCAAGAGAAAGCAAGCCTAAGGAAAATGACAGTTCTTCTATTTAGTGTTGGAGAAATCGGAACATCCTTATAGAAACTGGTAGAGAGAGGAAGAAATACAAGAATGAAAAGCAGAAAATAATGTTCTAGAAGAAAAAGGAAAGGCTAGAGAGGGGACCCTTTAAAAGAAGGATAGATGATGTTTTCATAAAAGAGGGGGGAGTTTTTTAATTAGGTAGAAAGGAGATCAAATGAGAGAGATCCTATTTGATCACCTTGAGATTATCAGGGAAATAGGAGTCAAGGTCATGCCAAGACTGAAGGAGATTTGGAGAGGAAAAGGTTCTGATGATGACCACAGGAATCAATACAGGGGGTGTGTATGCAAGCGTGTGTGTGCACCGACATGTACCCACACATGAGTGCGCACACACCTTCTGATTAAAATACTTCTCTAAGAAACCATAAATAACTCAAGGAAGTCTACTTCTAGTATATATTTTCGGTTCTGCTCCCACATTAAGCCTATCTTAGCCTAAATGGTTGCTATCCTCATATATAACTCTATTTTGAGATAGTGTGCAGAGGAGGGAACAATGTAAAACAAGAAAAGTTCATTTGTCTCAACTTCTGTCGAGGCAATAATATGAAGAAGAGGCAAGACTGAATAGATAAATGTTAATATCTTATAAGGCCCTGAAACACCTGGTAATTAATTTTTTAGAAGGAAGAAGGTTTTATTTCAATGGTAAGAATAGTCATCATCACCAAGGCACAGGAGAAACAGAAAAAAATCAGGGGACTTAAGAAGTAACAGGGAAGAAGCATGGTCTGATGGCCACACACTAATTCTTATACGTACGGGTCTTCTCCAAAAAGGAAGATGTCAGAAGTGATAACTATATAGCGGACGACTGCCTCTGAAACTGGTTCTTCCAGACAAAGGAAAATGAAGGGAAGCCTGCTTCCTTATACCATGCCAGGATTGCGATTTCTCCCACAAAGCAGCCAGATGGGCTATAAACTTCTTCAGAGGTAGAAATATCAATTTACTCAACAAATATTTCTTTAACACCTATGTCCCAGACACTAAGATAAATGCTGGGGGAGGAAAATGACTGGCTTCCTGTATTCGTTTATCTGTGGCTGTGGGGATTAAAACTACTCAAACTCAGTGGCTTAAAAATAACTACTGGTATCTCACAGTTTCGGAGAAGGTGGCTCTGGCTCCAGGCCCTGTGTTGGGGGTCCCCAAAACAGCCCCCAGGGTCAGTGGTCACTAGAAGGATGCACAGGACTCCTATAGCATTACTCTCAGCTCTGATTTATGACAGCTGAATCAGCCAAAAAGGTCTGGAGTCAAGTCCACAGGAAACCAGGCACAAGCTTCTGAGAGTCTTCTCTCCACCAACAAGCTTAGTCCCCCGGCATCATAGCGTGACTACAATTTGTGAAATACTGTCTACCACACAAGCTCATTAGAGACTTAGTGCCCGAGGTTTTTATTGGTGGCTGTTCTCGTACCCACCGTCTGTCTAGCACATACCAAAATTCCAAGCTCCCAGATATTAACAGAAGCAGGTGTCTACAATAAAAACCAGTGTTGTACAGTTTAGGCACAGTAGACCATTCTCACCGTCAATTAGGAAATGGTGTTGGAGGGGGGTGTGGTTGCTAAGTCATGTCTCACTCTTGCAACCCCATGGTCTGGAGCCCACCAGGCTCCTTTGTCCTTGGGATCATTCTGCCAAGAATACTGGAGTGGGTTGCCATTTCCTTTTCAGGGGATCTTTCCGATCCAAGGATCGGACCCACGTCCCCTCCACTGCAGGCAGATTCTTTCCTGCTGAGCCACCAGGGAAGCCCCAGAGAATGGCGGAAACCCTCCCTAAACCCAAGTTCTCAGATGCCAGCCAAGAGCCAGTCTTGCAGACAGAGCTTTCTAAGGATAGCAGTGCCGGGTCTGCCACGTGAGCTCTTTTATATGCAGATTCCCGTGAGGTTGCAGTCAAGGTGTCAGCTAGGGTGCCCTTGTCTGAAGTTGTGACTAGAGCTAGAAGTGTGCTCATAAGAAAGTTCTCGCACGTCTACAGGCTAGAAGCTCTCCCTCTTGTGGGATCCACAGGGCTGCCTGCACATCCTCAACACATGGCAGCTGGCATTCCCCATGGGGGGTCATCCAAGGGAGCAAGGACCTGACCCAAACGGAGGCCCTAGTCTTAATGAACTTATGTCACTCAAAGTGACATAGCATCACTTCCACGGCTGGTCGCAAAGACCAAGTCTAGTACAATGTGGGAAGAGAGGGTACCAAGAGTCAGGGGTCATGCTGGGCTGTCTTGGAGGCTGCCTACCACAGCCTGGCCTCTGGCTCCCAATGATTCACATCCCTCCTACCTGCAAAATACACTCACCCCTCCCACGGTCCCTAAAAGTCTCATCCCCTCACAGCATCAGTTCCAAGTCCAGACGCTTGTCATCCGACTCAGGTACAGATGAGGCTCCTTCACTGTAGCCCCTAACATACGGTTCTTCTCAATCTGTAGACATGAGTCACGATAGCAACACACACTCAACACGCAGTGGTGGGACAAGCAGAAGGGAACCCCTATAAACACTCCTGCTCACAAAGTGGGGGCGGATGGAGAACACGCAGGGGTAGCAATTCTGCATCCTAAGCAAATGTCTTGTGTACTTATGATTCAAGAATTAATTATAGAATACCAAGAGGAGCTCCTGGGAGTTTTGAGTTCCATGATTAGGTCTAGATTAAGGTCTGGGAGTAGTTCTCTGTGACCCTTGACCCCACCCTCTGGATGTTTGGTTTTGGCCTCTCTGTCACCCTTCCGTTTTCATGAAGGGCAGAACACATCTGCAGCTGGGTAGAGTCCTCAGCCTGATTTGCGTGTTGATCCCTGGGGGTCTGAAGACCTCTCCATTTTATTCTCTCCATGCTTCTTTCATTTCAATCTGATGGCATCTCTCCAAGTATGACTCAAAAACTTAGAAGGTCTTCTGTGACTCCTCTTAGGCTTTATCCCATTAGACCAAAGCCCCACCCACCAACCATTTTGCATTTGGTCCTTCCTCACCTTGGGTTTTTGCTGGGGTACCATGTCCTTGAGGCCACAAGAAACGCTGTGGTTTGATCTAGAGGATCTGTGAAGGCAAAGATCTAGAAGATTTTTGAAGGGCTTTTGGCTGGCTGCTTGGTGCCGTGAGACATCATCTTTGATTCCTCAGATCTTAAGAAAAGATTCTACAGTCACACCCTTGGCTTCACTTTTGGAACTTGTTTTTCCTAAAAGTGACCCAAATTTGATCTTTGCTTAGAAGCCAATTCTTGCTGTTAATCTTCAAAAACGGCTAGTCCTGGCTCTTTTTGCTGACTGCTCTGCCGTCAGCTTTTCTCTTTCTTCTTGCAATTTTACTATAAGCAACAGGAGGGGGCAAAAAAAAAAAAAAAAACAGCAGGCACTTTCAACACTCGGTTAGAAATCTCCTTAACCCAGTCACCTAGCTCATTAGGTACATTTTCTACTTTCCACATTATTGCAGGCACCAGTACTGCTAAAGTTTTTGCCACCACTTAACAGAGGCTCTCCCTTTTCCTGTTCCTGGCATGATTTTCCTGTAAGCCTTTACTAGCAGCCTCCTCAACACCCAAAATTCTATAGACGATGTATTCAAAGCACGTTAAGCTTTGATTAACCTGTTCCTCATGGTCCTTACAGCTTTTTACACTGCACTCTGCCGAGATACAAAGCCACTATCACATTTTAGTGTTTTGTTATATCAGCACCCCACTTCTACTACCAAAATCTTACTAGTTACCTATAGCTGTGTAATAAGCCACCTCAATTAAAATAATAAGCATCGGAGAAGGCGATGGCACCCCACTCCAGTACTCTTGCCTGGAAAATCCCATGGACGGAGAAGCCTGGTGGGCTGCAGTCCGTGGGGGCACGAACAGTCGGGCACGACTGAGCAACTTCACTTTCAGTTTTCACTTTCATGCATCGGAGAAGGAAATGGCAACCCACTCGTGTTCTTGCCTGGAGAATCCCAGGGATGGGGGAGCCTGGTGGGCTGCCATCTATGGGGTCGCACAGAGTCAGACACGACTGAAGCAACTTAGCAGCAGCAGCAGCAGCAGCAGAGCTTCACATGCTTTCTGAGAGTCAGAACTTGGGAGCCTAAACTCAGACAGATGGTTTCAGCTCAGGGTCCTTCATGAGTTGCAGTCAAGCTGATGGGCAGGGTCTGTAACATTTAAAGGTTCAACAGGGGCAAGATCTGCTTCTAAACTCACCCAGGTGGTTGTTGCAGCCCCCATTTCTTATTAGCTGCTGCCACATGACTGAGTGTGTCTCCATCCATTGCCTGCCTATCTTCCCAACATGGCAGCTGGCTTTCCATAGAATGAGTGGTCCAAGAGAAAGAGCCCAAGATGGAAACTTCAGTCACTTACAACTTAATCTTGGGCGTGAGAAACCATCACTTCTCTCGTAATCTGTTTTTCAAATACATGAATACCAGGAGGTGAGGCTCACTGAGGGCCATCTTGGTGGATGGCTAGCACATTGCCCTCTGGAAGTCGGATGGCAGCCATCAACAACTACTTACAAGAAAAATTAATAAGGGCCATTAAAAAAACACATGGGAGAAGTTACCACCAGCTTGCCCTCAGGAGCCAAGTTGTTGTGCCGGAGGAGGTGATGCAGACATAATTAGGACTTGAAAGGGATGGTTGAGATCTGTTAGACCCATGGCAGAGCCTCCGCCTGCTCGAAGCTTCCTATGCATTTCTCTTTTCGCATATCCTACCTGCTTGGTAAATTTAATAACCCCAAAGCTCTTCCTAAGAGCAGCTATGGAACAACTTACTTTATTATCAATATTTTTGGAGGACAACAGATGAATCGAAAACATAATGGTCAATGACAAACGCTGTACTTGGAAATGCCTCTTGTAAAGGTCAAACTTAAGGAGGAAATATGGTGAAGAAAAGGAAAGTACACCTTTGACAACAAGTGTGAAAGGTGGAATAAATGCCCCTAATTTGGTAAACTACACAACTTTTCAACACATAATAGTGATTATTTAAATAAGAAGGCAAGAAAAAAGACAGAGATGAAGAAAGAAATGCTAACCAAAGGACCCTTCACATGAAACAGATGCATAGCACAGTTTAAATAGTAGATGAAAAACTAGGTCAGGCAAGCACAATTCAGTTCAGTTCAGTTGCTCAGTCATGTCTGACTCTTTGCAAAGTTACTTTTTCTTTTAACACTGTAAGTGATACACTCTTATTACAAAAATCTGTAAATAAGCATAAGAAAGTCACACATGACCTTCAAGTCTAGTGAAAGTGAAAGTCACTTGGTCATGTCCAGTTCTTTGCAACCCCATGGACTGTACAGTCCATGGAATTCTCCAGGCCCAGAATACTGGGGTGGGTAGCCTTTCCCTTCTCCAGGGGATCTTCCCAACCCAGGGATTGAACCTAGGTCTCCTGCATTGCAGGTGGATTCTATACCAGCTAAGCCACAAGGGAAGCCCAAGAATACTGGGTGGGTAGCCTATCTCTTCTCCAGCAGATCTTCCCAACCCAGGAATCAATTCTTTACCAACTAAGCTCTAGAGATAACCACTAATTGGATTACAGATTGTACCTTTTTAGACTGCTGGATAGACAGGTAGAGAAACATACATATACCACACACACATATATGTATGTATAGATGTGCATATATGTATATATGTGTGTGTGTAATTTTGGACATATGTCATTTTGGAAACTGCTCTTTGTTTTTCATGAATATAAAATTAACACACAAACATTAAATTCATGTCCAGGTAGTGTTTTTTACAGTCTAAATATTATGGAGAAGTATGAGGTGGAAAGCAGAATTCGCCTGTAATTCATTTGTGCTCAGTTAGCTAAGTCATGTCTGACTCTGTGACCCTGTGGGTTGTAGCCCAGCAGGCTCCTTTGCCCATGGGATTCTCCAAGCAAGAATACTGAAGCGAGTTGCATTTCCTCCTCCAGAGGATCTTTCCAGCTCAGGGATCAAAACCCACATCTCCTGTGTCTCCTGCGTTGGCAGGCAGATTCTTTACCACTGAGCCATCTGGGAAGTCCAGTCGGAAAAAAATACACTGCTTACTGTTGTTCAGTCGCTAAGTTATGTCTGACTCTTTGCGACCTCATGAATCGCAGCTAGCCAGGCTTCCCTGTCCTGTACTATCATCTCCTGGAGTTTGCTCAAACTCATGTTCATTCAGTCAGTGATGCTATCCAACCTTCTATCTGCTGCCCCCTTCTCTCCTGCCTTCACTCTTTCCCAGCAACAAAGTCTTTTCCTTACAGGCACATTAAATGCAAATATGATTTTAATGCAAAAATGGCTCATGCTGGTTTGTTAACCACTTCCCTCACTTAAAAGTATATGGTGGCTATCTTCCTCTGTGAACACAGGTACATCTGCAATATTCTGAATGACTACAGAGTTTCAGAATAGGTATGTAGCATAACTTACGTAACCAGTCCCTACAGATGAGCATTTATGCTGCTCCCAATTTGCCATCATTGTCAACAAAGCTCAGTGTTGATATCTTTATGCACACACCTTTACATACTTAGCAGTTACTTCATCAAGATAAACCTCTAGAATTAGGTATGTTATGTCAAAAGAAATTCACTTTTGAAGAACTTCTATGCAGACTGCCGCATGTTCTACCATAAATGTTACGCCAGTACCCTAATAACACAGGGTTTTACCAACACCCTAACTAAGAGGGTACAGATGTCTCTGGCACCACGTTCAGCATCTCTGAGGACTAGAAGCTAATGCAGTCTTAACTTTCATGTCATCAAACAGCAGACAAACAATACACTAAGATCACACCCTTTAAAATGTTTCAAGATCACTTGAACTTCTTTGTGATTACACATCCATGCTTTTTGCCAAATTTTCATGGAAGTGTTCACTGCTTTTCTATTGATTTATAAGTGCCCTCCCAACTAGATGCACACCCATTTACACTTCTAACATCCTGGCAGCAAAATGTTATCAGCAGAACACAAATAAGAACTCAGAGTTGATAAAACATTGAGCCATGTTGAAATCTTCGTAAGGTGTGTGCCTAGTCATATCTGACTCTTTGCAACCCCAGGTACTGTAGCCCACCGGCTCCTCTGCCCATGGCATTTTCCAGACAAGAGTACTGGAGTAGAGTGCCGTTTCCTCCTCCTGGGGGTCTTCCCAAACCAGGGATCAAACTTGCAACTCCTGCCTGCATTGGCAGGCAGATTCCTAACCACTGTGCTACCTAGGAAGCCATATCATTCATTAATTCCACTTCTGGGTATTTATCCAAAGAAAATGAAAATACTAAATTCAAAAAGATATATGCACCCCAACATTCATTACAGCATATGCCAGCAACGTAAGCACCCATATAAGCACACATGCATGTACATATGTAAATAAATATATAATGGAATATTACTCAGCCATTCATAAGCTCTGCAACTGCTCAGCTGGTTACTCTTGTCATCTTTCTGGCAGAGGAGGAGACATGTATGGGCTGGGGGGAGAACCCAGGGATCAGCAAAAGTCACACAATTTTAAGATTTTTTAATTGTCTCAATTTGAAGTATCATGAAGCTTCCTACTCCTTGGAAGGAAACTTATAACCAACCTAGACAGCATATTCAAAAGCAGAAACATTACCTTGCCAGCAAAGTTCTGTCTAGTCAAGGCTATGGTTTTTCTAGTAGTCATGTATGGATGTGCGAGTTGGACTGTAAAGAAAGCTGAACGCCAAAGAATTGATGCTTTTGAACTGTGGTGTTGGAGGAGACTTTTGAGAGTCCCTTGGACTGCAATGAGATCCAATCAGTCCATCCTAAATGAGCTCAGTCCTGAGTGTTCATTGGAAGGATGGATGTTGAAGTTGAAACTCCAATACTTTGGCCACCTGATGTGAAGAACTCATTTGAAAAGACCCTGATGCTGGGAAAGACTGAAGGTGGGAGGAGGAGGAGACGACAGAAGATGAGATGGCTGGATGGCATCACTGACTCAATGGACATGAGTTTGGGTTAACTCTGGGAGTTGGTGATGGACAGGGAGGCCTGGTGTGCTGCAATTCATGGGGTCGCAAAGAGTTGGACATGACTGAGCGACTGAACTGAACTGAACTCAGCTATTAAAAAAGAATGAAATCTTGCCATTTGTGACAACATGGCTGGACCTAGAAGGTATTACGCTAAATGAAATAAGCCAAAGAAAGACATATGACATATGATTTCACTTATATGTGAAGATTGTTTAAAATGAACAAATAAATCAAGACAGAATCAGGCTTACAGATAAACAGAAAAAACTGGAGTTTGCCAGAGGGGTAAGTGATGGGGACAGCTGAGTGATATATGAAAGGGGTTAAGACATACAAAACTTCCAGTTATAAAATAAATAATTCATGGGGAAATAATACACAACAAAGGGATTACAGTCAATAGTATTAAAACACTCTTGTATAATGACAGTAACTAGGCCTCTAATGGTGATCTCTTCATAATGTACAAAAACATAAAATCACTATGTCGTATCAATTCAGTTCATTGGCTCAGTCGTGTCTGACTCTTTGCGACTCCATGAATCGCAGCATGCCAGGCCTCCCTGTCCATCACCAACTCCCGGAGTTCACCCAGAGTCGCATCCATCGAGTCAGTGATGCCATCCAGCTAATACTGTACTACAAGCCAAGTTTACTTCAATAAAAAATAATAATAATAATAAAGCAAACCACTTGTTCTCCACACACAAAAAAGTAATAATAATAGAATTAAAAAATAAATGAATGGCTGGGAATAGTGATGTGCGTCTGCAGTCCTAGCTGCCCAGGTGGCTGAGGCTGGAGGATAACTTGAGCCTAGGAGTTCTGAGCTGTAGTGCACTATGCCAATTGGGTGTCCACACTGTTTGGCATCAATACGATGACCTCCCGGGAGCTGGGGACCACCAGGTTACCTGAGGAGGAGCAGACTTCCCAGGTCAGAAATGGAGCAGGAAAAACTCCCTTGATGATCAGTGGGATAGTGCCTGTGAATAGCCACTGCATTCCAGCCTGCGCAATAGCACAAGACCCCATCTCTTTTAAAATTTTAAAAATTTAAAAAAATAAATGAGTGAATTGTCGATAGGTGAATTATATCTCAATAGAGCTGTTAAAAAAATCTTTCCAGAGCAACGTAAAGACAAGGTGGTCAACAAATGAGTAAAAGAGCAGCCTCGGCTCCACGAGCCCACAGAACAATGACAATATTTTTAAGCCCTCACAGAGGGGCTTTCTTTCACTCACTATCTCATTCCCTAAAATACAGAAACAAAATGCTCATTGATTTGTACTTTACATATCTTTGGTCAGCAGAGATTCGTGCTGAGTGGTACAGGAAAAAAAGTAAGCTGTTGCTCAGGCCAGCTCCCAGGGTCACGAATGTTTAAAGACTACTCAAGGGCTAAGATATTTGTAATGTCACTAAACTCAGTTTTGCGGTAGCACAAGTGTTTAATTTAACTGAAGCACAAGCTCACACGTACAGAAAATCACCACGAAGCTAGATAACAGACCATTTCTGAAAGAGAAGCAAAACAGGCTTATTTATAAGAACAAGTGCACACCCAAGGCAGCAGCGCCCAGAGAAGATGAGATGTAAAAATCTATCTCCCCAGAAGTACAGCGTCCTCTGCCACTCCTCCAGGGCTGATAAAGTTCTTCACACTGGCAGACGCCTCCCTAATCATCATTACCCATCCCCAAGGAGCCCAGAAGTTTCCATTTTTTGAAAGATTGGCAAGCCTCTTATATCAATGTATACCTTCCCTTAACAAGAGCCCTCCATTCAATAAAGGCCAAACCTCCAGTAAGAGTACCCATCATTTAAAGTCTGTGGTTTCTTGCTCCTGGCCCTCCACAATCAATGTACTACCAGAAACCAAACTGATGTTACACAAACCTTATATTCTGAGGTGCTTAAGAAGGAAAGAAAATCCTAACGGGAAAAATGCCACCCAAGGCATAAAGGAAAAAATAATGAATTGGGAGGTGGGAAACTTGACCTTCAATCTTGAAGATGCTGCCCCCAACCTGTGTGACCCTGGGCTAGTTAATTAACCACTCTGAATCTCAGTTCCTTTATCTGCAATAATGGGCTTCATGGTCATACTTGCACCGCCTATCTCATAAATTGTTGTCAGGTCAAATGAGATTAATGGCTGTCTAAACACTTCAACAACTGAAGTTCTATAAACATGGGAAAGAGTACTATAACACTTCTAATCTCTAAAGAGCTCTGGAGAAACATTGCTCAGGGCCATTTAAGTATAGCACAGCTGTTTAAATATGAGAGCGAGGAAGTGAATTCCTCCGAGGGAAAAATATTAATCCAAGTCACCTCTCCTTACATCCATTTCATCACTCATTTGAGACCAAGCTGATTATGCTGTAGAAGCCAAAGACCGAGATGTGAAACGAAAGAAGAGAAAATGTCCTTGATTTAGACTGATGAAATCACTTCCATGTGAAACTCTGCAGAGTTTGTCTGGCTTGTCGTTTTTGTTGTTGAGTGTGTTGCTTTTGTTTATTATAACAGAAAGCACTGATGTAAAATATTTAGTTCCTTTTGGGGTTTGGGCATACCTATATTTTTCTAGGGGAAAAAAAAAAACAACACACAAAACCCTGGGGAGACTAAATTTTCATAGCAAGGCATAGCCATTCTCTAGTGGAATTTAAAGGAATCCTGTAAGGTAAGACAAAAATCATCAACACGCTGATTTGGTATTCCGCAAATGTATAACCTCCGAAATTTCAAAGTCAGGGACTGATTTCTTCCCACTGAGTGGAGACTGAGAAAGGAACCAGTACGTGTTCCAAATGTATTAGCCGAGTCTCAGGGCTCTGAGCAGAGGCCTAACAACGGCCCACATTTGTGTCCGACCTCACAGGCTGTCAGCAGAGACCACCAGCAGAGCCAAAGGCACAGTCAAGTCAGACATAAACAAGGGACCCAAGAATGAAGCCTGGAATCCAGATCTAGATGATAGTCCTCGTCCCACCCACTTTGGTGGGGGAGTGGAGAAGTCAGGAGACGTCCTGACCTGCTAAATCATGTGTGGTGTATAGGCAGCGAAGAATTAATCAACTTTAAAACAGAAATTTCAATCTGCCAGCTTTTCTCCTCTTTTCCTCCTGTATCAGATTCTTTATGAGACTAGTCCCCAGCCTTCTGTCTCCATTTACTCATGCTTCTCTACCCAGTGGCCCCTGGTGAAGACTTCTCCACCCTCTATGGCATGCCACACTGCCTGCTGGTCCTTTCCCTGGAGACAGCCCCTTCTCTCGACTCCTCTGATGCAGCACGCATCCTGGCATTCTACCTACCTTCCTACTCCATCTTCTCATCCCTCTCCTGGACTTCCCAGGTGGCACTAGTAGTAAAGAACCTGTCTGCCAATGCAGGAGACAGGGAAGATCGCTTGGAGAAGGGAATGGCAACCCACTCCAATATTCCTGCCTGAAGAATCCCATTGACAGAGGAGCCTGGCAGGCCACAGTCCACAGAGCTGCAAAGAGTCGGACACAACTGAAGCAACTTAGCACTCCCTCTTCTGAGTCTCGAAGACCCAAGTCCCCTGAATTCTGCTTTGTCCACCATCCACCATCCACACGCCCTTAGACATCTGAGCTCTTCTGTGGCTCTCTGTTCAGCTGTATGTGACAATTCCCCACCACCTCTCTGGTGAAGATCAAGCCCATATTTCCAGTTGCCTGCTCTATATTCCCACTTATCTCCTCAGCCCTTTATATCCGAGGTGGAACCTAACACCTTTCCTACAAAAAACAGACTCCTGTCCCCAGATTTCTAAGTTATTCTTCTTAGAATTATTATTATTGTTATTATTCTCATTTTCATAAAAGCCATTCTCTTACATCTACCACACTTAAAAGTTTCCAAGTCCCAGAAACAGCTCAAGATGTCCCTCATATCCACTGCTTCCTTTGTATCGTTATACAAAGATGTTGCAGTAACTTATGTGGATTCTTGTTACCACAATCTTCTGACTCTCAAAAAATTCTGCATCACAGTACCAGATAATTCTTCCTGAAGTAATGTATGTTACATGACCACTGGGTGATGGTGGACCCTAAAGAAAACAGAACACCAAAGAATTGATGCCTTCCAACTGTGGTGTTAGAGAAGACTCCTAAAATAGTCCTCTGGACAGCAAGGAGATCAAACCAGTCAACCCTCAGGGAAATCAACCCTGAATACTCACTGGAATCACTGATGCTAGAGTTGAAGCTCCAGTATTTTGGTCATTCGAAGAGAACAATCAATTAATTGGAAAAGTCTCAGATGCTGGAAAAGACTGAGGGCAAAAGGAGAAGAGGGCGTCAAAGGATGAGAGGGCTGGATGGCATCACTAATGCAAGTGACATGAACTTAGGCAAACTTTGGGAGATGCTGAGGGACAGGGAGGCCTGGCATGCTGCAGTCTATGAGGCCACAAAGAGTTGGACACAACTGGGCAACTGAACACCATGTGTGTTATCCCGGTCTTATTCAAAAATTGTCGCTGCTTCTGCTTTCCAGATTCCTAATCTGCAAATTCCTAATTTCCTGTCTAGATGCCTAATCCTAACATCTAAGCTTCTCTATAATCTAGCCTTATCTCTGCTAAAACCCTCTATAGTCAAAATATTCAGATAAGTTTGGATTCCTTCCTAAACTTCCTAAACAATAAACTGTGGGAAATTCTGAAAGATATGGGAATCCCAGACCACCTGACCTGCCTCTTGAGAAACCTATATGCAGGTCAGGAAGCAACAGTTAGAACTGGACATGGAAAAACAGACTGGTCCCACATTGGGAAAGGAGTGCGTCAAGGCTGTATATTGCCACCTTGCTTATTTAACTTATACACAGAGTACATCATGAGAAACGCTGGGCTGGAGGAAGCACAAGCTGGAATCAAGATTGCTGGGAGAAATATCAATAACCTCAGATATGCAGATGACATCACCTTTATGGCAGAAAGTGAAGAGGAACTAAAGAGCCTCTTGATGAAAGTGAAAGAGGAGAGTAAAAATATTGGCTTAAAGCTCAACATTCAGAAAACGAAGATCATGGCATCTGGTCCCACCATTTCATGGCAAATAGATGGGGAAACAGTGGAAACTGTGGCTGACTTTATTTTTTGCGCCTCCAAAATCACTGCAGATAGTGATTGCAGCCACGAAACAGAAAGACACTTACTCCTTGGAAGGAAAGTTATGATCAACCTAGACAGCATATTATAAAGCAGAGACACTACTTTGCCAACAAAGGTCCATCTAGTCAAGGCTATGGTTTTTCCAATAGTCATGTATGGATATGAGAGTTGGACTATAAAGAAAGCTGAGTCCCAAAGAATTGATGCTTTTGAATTGTGGTGTTGGAGAAGACTGTTGAGAGTCCCTTGGACTGCAAGGAGATCCAACCAGTCCATCCTAAAGGAGATCAGTCCTGAATGTTCATTAGAATGACTGATGCTGAGGCTGAAACTCCAATACTTTGGCCACCTGAAGAGCTGACTCATTGGAAAAGACCCTGAGGCTGGAAAAGATTGAGGGTGGGAGGAGAAGGGGACAATAGAGGATGAGATGGCTGGATGGCATCACCGACTCAATGGACATGGGCTTGGGTGGACTCTGGGAGTTGGTGATAGACAGGGAGGCCTGGCATGCTGCAGTTCATGAGGTTGCAAAGAGTTGGACATGACTGAGAAACTGAACTGAAGTGAACTTCCTAAACTTGCCTTGAAGTTTCTCCCTCCATCCACAATGCTCTCTGGCCCCTACCTCTCTGCCCTCACAGCACCTCCACCTGTCAAAGACAAAGCTTTCTCCAGCACCTAGCTTAAACTACTTCACCATGAAATGTGTCCTGAATCCTCTTTTTAAAAAATGTCTCATATGCAAAAATATTCTGCACCGTCCCTGGGGCTTTTACCATGGTCTGCAACAATGAAGTGCACATTTTCTCTCCTATTTTAGATCACAAGTCTCCCAAAGGGAGACTCAGCATCATGGTTTGCTGAAAAGAGCATGAACTTTAAAACTAAAATAACTGGGGTGTGTGTACACTGGCACTGGCTAAATGACCCTGAATCACTCCAATTCTAGTTCCATCATCTGTTAAAAAAAAAAAAAAAAACTCTGATAATTACTGTGAATTGGCTTGCTTACCTCAAGGGTGGCCAAATTACGGTCCCCAGGCCAAAACCAACCCACCACTTGTTTTCAGAAATAAAGTTTTATTGGAACACAACCATGTTCACCTATTTTTTAGTATGTATTTTCAATGGCTGATTTGTACTATGAAGATAAAGATGAGTAGCTACAACAGAGATCACAGGGCCTGCTAAGACCGAATTATTTACAATCTAGCCCCTTAGAAACAAAGACCCCCACCTCTACCCTCCATTATGCTCTTTTGAGGTGGAATAGTTTGAGACGGTGAGGGACGTGGAGGCCTGGTGTGCTGCAGAGATCCAAGAGTCAGACACGACTTAGCAACTGAACAGCAACAGTTAGAAATGTTTTCCAGATTTTCCTGAATTGGTGGGATAGAGGAGAGGGGAAGGAGTTAATTAGGTTCCACTAATTAGATATATTCATGGAAGATGTTCTAGAAGGTATAAGTAAGACGGGGGTCATTTCTGACTCCTTCCTGACTGCTCACTGCTGTCAAGGAAGGTCATGGAAACATGAGACCTTTCACCCTCACAGCATCCCTGCAGCCCTCCTCCAGCTTCCTGAAGGTCCAGAAGCAGGAATGGTGGCACCATAGTGGCTTTCTGACCCCAGGTTCCCCCCGTGCTGGGATGGCAGCTGCAGGGGTGCACTCTGAGCATGGGTCCAGACTGTTCTGGAAATCTTTCCATGTGGCTGGAATAAAACACTTCTCAGTGTTTTATTTTTTTTAAGCACCTAACTCTCTGTATTAAATCCATTCTTGTTTAAAACTTAAAGCCAAGTTTCTGTGCCTTCCACTGCCCTCTAACTGACCCAGAGCCAAGTGACAAATACCTAGTTGAGTTACTGAGGCATGAATAACATTTCTGTGAGCATGCTTTATAAACAGTTAAGCTAATGTTTTCTGGGAGTCTTCATCACCTTCCCCATATTCTGCCCCCACTCACTTCCAACCTGGCACAGGGCCTCCCAGGCCTGCAGCACCACCGTCATCTCTCTTCCCTTCCCACCGTGCTTAAAAAGCTTCATCTCTCCTTCCAGCATCAATAACCACACAGATCAAAGGATAACTTTCTTGGAGATATGGACCTTTGGAAAGCTGATACAAAGTAAACTCTCCAGAGTAACGTTCATCCACTAAATTTTCAAAGAAATGTCTGAGACGTATGGGCCTGGTGAATTGTATCTCTGGACCTCCAGGTTTTGCTTTCATATGCCAACGAATGCCCAAACCTGTATCTCAAGCCAGATCGTTCTTGTCAGGTTAAGACTAACATATGCACTTCTTACCCGCAACCTAAACTCAACATGTCCCCTGTGCTTTTATCTCTTTGCTGCTCTTCTTTCTCCGTTATTTACATGTAAGTAAATGATGTTAGATCTCCCAAAGGTGTGGGCATCATTCAGACCCCTTTCCTTCCTTCTCCATAGAAAAATGCCAGGTTCTGACGATTCTAACACATCCCTCACTGCTTTTCAATCTATCTGCATCCCCATCTCAGTTATCAGTAATTTGTCCAGCACCCCTATCTCTAATCAAGATTGTTGCAGAAGGCATCGAATTGGCCTTTCTGCTTCGACTCTGCCCCCTTCAGCCCATTAAAACATGTATAGCAAATTTAATTATGCCTTTCCTCTGTTTAAAGCCTCATCATCAGCCTGCCCCATGCCGCCCACATGAGCCACAGTTCCCAGAGTTTCAGTCTTTGTCCCTCCTCCAGAGGGTTCATGCCACTCACTCCTCATAATGTCCTTCCTCACCATTTTTTTCCTANAGCCCATTAAAACATGTATAGCAAATTTAATTATGCCTTTCCTCTGTTTAAAGCCTCATCATCAGCCTGCCCCATGCCGCCCACATGAGCCACAGTTCCCAGAGTTTCAGTCTTTGTCCCTCCTCCAGAGGGTTCATGCCACTCACTCCTCATAATGTCCTTCCTCACCATTTTTTTCCTACTGCCACTCCCCCTTCTACTCCATCCCTTCCTGCCTGTACACACACACACACACACACACACACACACACTCTCTCTCTCTCTCTCTCTCTCCAGCTTGGTGAGTCCCTTACCCTTCCATTCTCAGCTTAGATGTCATTTAATTCCCTTATTCATCAAATGTTTACTGACCCTCTACTATATGCCAACCACAGGACTAGCCCTTGAGACAGAACAATAAAAACATAGTCACTACTCTTGTCCTGACAAAGCTAGTCTTGTTGGCACATTAGATCAACAAGGACAAGTACGGTGATCTCCCAGCTGCTTGCAGTCAATCCCAGGCTTGTAGGATCTCCCACCTTGGGACCCAAAACCCACACCTGTGGTTCCCCAGCCTTTGTATCATCTGTCTTCCCCGTCTCTGCCTATAAACTCTTCATAGGCAGCTCTGTGTCTTACTCGTCTTTATTTATTATTGACAGCTGGTACTGTATCTGGCATCTAGGAATTGTTTCAGGGTCTCCAACCTCCAGGATCTAACGCCTGATGATCTGAGGTGGGGCTGATGTAATCAAAGTAGAAACTAAATGCACAATACATATAATGTACTCGAGTCATCCCTAAACCATCCTCCTCAACCCTTGGTCCATGAATGGCAAAACTGTCTTCCACGGAACTAGTCCCTGGTGCCAAAAAGGTTGGAGACCACTGCCGTAGTAAATCCCCATTGATTAATGAAAATTCAGTCAATGAATATCAGCTGAAAAAGTCAGTTCTGCTTAGGAGGGGCCCTATAAGGCGAACAGAATGGAAACATCTAGAGTGTGTGTTGAGGGGGGAGGTTCCTCACCTTTTCCTTGTCTGGGCTCTGCCAACTCTTCAGATCATAAGTAACAGGCTTCTAAGTAACACCAGACTTACTGGCTGCATTTTGTGTTAAGCAGCTATTCCCAGCAGTCTGTCCTGCCTCCAGGGTAAATACCGGTGTGCTCAACTGTGAACCCCATTAGCGGCACCTCCCCCCAATCCCTGTGACTCTGGGGGCCTCAGGAGGCCAGTCACCAGGGCCTTTGGTCCCTGGAAGCTGAACAACACAGAAGAGAGGTAAGCGCCGGTGAACTCGGCTGCCAGGAGAGGCCTGGGAGCTTCACCCCAAGGCCCCTGCTTCCTCCTGCATAACCGCCCCACCTCTCTCACTGCAGGGGTCCCCACCCTCTGGTATCTGATGCCTGATGCCCTGAGGTGGAGCTGATGCGACCACAATAGAAACAAAGTGCACAGTAAACGCGAAGCCCCCGAGTCATCCCGAAACCATCCCCTCTAGCCCCGACACCCCGCCCGTGGAAAAGCTGTCTTCCACCGAACCAGTCCCTGGTGCCAAGAATGTTGGGAACCATGTTACTGTGTGAAACAGGTGGAGGATGGGGAGCAAACCAAAGAAACATCACACCCTCCTTCATGAAAAGTAATAAAACAGGTTGGATAAGTGCCAATAAGATTTTCTTGAAATCTATAAAAGACAAGTGAACCATTGTGGAGCGCCTGCTCGGGGCCCGGGTCTAACCTCTTGATATGCATTAAATCGTTTAATCTTCTCAAGGTTTCTAGGAGGCAAGGATCATTATTATCTCATCTCCAGATTAGTGTCCAAAGGTCCAGTGAGATTAAGGAGCCTCCCTTGGGAGTCCCCCTGCCAGCCCCAGCCAGTGCGGGACGCAGCAGGAGGCAAAGCTGTGGGCTGACTCAGAGCCCAGGGTGAGCAGCTCAGCCCTGATTTCTGACTTCCCCAGGAAGAGGGAGGATTAGGGGCAGGACCAAGAACACACTCCCCCTGTTAAGGGGCAGCCCCTCAGTCTGGTCAGTTATCACCAGGCAGTAATGACGTGTTCCCAAATCTTCCTATTTTTCAAAAGAAGGTGGAAATCTAGATTTTTTTTTTAGTGGAGATGAGGAAAGGGAGAGATCACAGGATGCTTTAGCCGGAGGGACTGCTGCTGCTGCTGCTAAGTTGCTTCAGTCCTGTCTGACTCTGTGCGACCCCATAGACAGCAGCCCACCAGGCTCCCCCGTCCCTGGGATTCTCCAGGCAAGAACGCTGGAGTGGGTTGCCATTTCCTTCTCCAATGCATGAAAGTGAAAAGTGAAAGTGAAGACGCTCCGTCGTGTCTGACTCTTAGCAATCCCATGGACTGCAGCCCACCAGGCTCCTCTGTCCATGGGATTTTCCTGGCAAGAGTACTGAAGTGGGGGTGCCATCGCCTTCTCCAAGAGGAACTGAGAGGAATACAATAACAATAACTGAGATGGGCTAAGACAGAGGAAGAGATTTGGAAGGGAAACCCTGCATATCTAGCTTCGACCTGCTGAGTTTCTGGTGTTCGAGTTGCTGAGGAGACAGTAAGATCTCTGAGGCTGGAGCTGCGGATCCGAGATGCAGATAATAGAGAAGGCTCTGGTTACTTTTTTATCTGGCCACCCCCACCCCAGTCCTCAATTCCACATAGAAAAGGAGGAAAAGCACTTTTAAACACCCCATCTCATTTGTTCTGAGGATGGAGAAAACACCAGGTTGGTGTTAGTTTCCTGAGGCTGCCGTATCAAAGTGCCACAAACTGACAGAGAGAAACGGACTGTCTCACAGTTCTGGAGGCTGGAAGTCTGAGATCAAGGTGTCAGCAGACTTCTGTTTCCTCTGAATGCTCTAGGGAACCATCAGCTCCAGGCTCTTCTCCTAACTTCTAGTTCCCTGGTTTGTGGCAGCATAAACCCTGTCTTTACATGGTGCTCTGTGTGTGTGTGTGTGTCTGTGTCCAAGTGTTCCTTTTTATAGGGACACCAGTGGTATTGGATTAGGGCCCCACTTTCCTCCACTAACCTCTAATTATAATTACCAAAGACTCTATTTCCAAATAAGGTCACCACTGAGAATACCTTAAGATATATGCTAAAGAGAGTTCTCAAGCAGAAATGAAAAGATGTTAGTTAATAGCATAAAAACATATAAAAGTATATAATTCCCTGGTAAAAGAAATTATACAGTCAAATTCAAAATACTCTAATACTGTAAAGGTGATATGTAAATTACTTAATTCTAGTATAAAAAAATTTTACATGATTTAAAACAACCATGGGTACAATGATTTAATGGATACACATGTATCCACCGTAATATAAGAAGATGTAAATTGGGACATCAAAAACATAAAATGGAGGGGGGTTAGTAAAATGGTACAGATTTTTTATGCGATCATTTTAAAAAACACTGTTATAAGGTGTTTTATGTAAGTCTTACGGTAACCTCAAGGCAAAAAACCATTATCAGTTCAGTTCAGTCACTCAGTCATTTCTGACTCTTTGCAACCCCATAGACTGCAGCACGCCAGGCTTCCCTGTCTATCACCAACTCCCGGAGTTTGCTCAAACNCGATCATTTTAAAAAACACTGTTATAAGGTGTTTTATGTAAGTCTTACGGTAACCTCAAGGCAAAAAACCATTATCAGTTCAGTTCAGTCACTCAGTCATTTCTGACTCTTTGCAACCCCATAGACTGCAGCACGCCAGGCTTCCCTGTCTATCACCAACTCCCGGAGTTTGCTCAAACTCATGTCCATTGAGCCCGTGATGCCATCCAACCATCTGACCCTCTGTTGTTTTTCCTCCCACCTTCAATCTTTCTCAGCATCAGGGTCTTTTCCAAGGAGTCAGTTCTTCGCATCAGGTGACCAAAGTATTGGAGTTTCAGGTTCAACATCAGTCTTTCCAATGAATATTCAGGACTGATTTCCTTTAGGATTGACCGGCTGGATCTCCTTGCCATCCCAGGGACTCTCAAGAGTCTTCTCCAACACCACAGTTCAAAAGTATCAATTCCTCGGCATTCAGCTTTCTTTATACTCCAGCTTTCACATCCATACATGACTACTGGGAAAACCATAGCTTTGACTAGACAGATCTTTGTTGGCAAAGTAATATCTCTTCTTTTTAATATGCTGTCTAGGTTGGTCACTGCTTTTCTTCCAAGAGTAAGCGTCTTTTAATTTCATGGCTGCAGTCACCATCTGCAGGTATTTTGGAGCNGAGGCATCACAATTCTTGATTTTAAAATCAGAACAGGTATTGGCAACAAACATACAGACTAATGGAACAAAACAGAGAGCCCAGAAACAAGTCCACACAAATATAGTCAACTAATCACTGACAAGGGCACCAAGAGCACACAATGGGTAAAGAATAAACTCTTCAATAAATGGCACTGGGAAAACTGGGATCTACATCCAAAGACTGAAACTGGATCCCTCTCTCATACCACTCACAAAAATTAAATGGAAATGGATTAAAGACAAATATAAAACCAGAAACCATAAGAATCCCAGAAGAAAATGCAGGGGAAATGCTCTTTGACATCGTTCTAGGCAATGATTTTTATTTTTTTGGATATGACACCACAAGCACAGTCAATAGCAGCAAAAATAAATAAGTGAGACTACAACGAACTAAAAATCCTCTGTACAACAGGGAAATAGTCAATAAAATGAAAAAGGAACCCACAGAACAAGAGAAATTATTTATAAACTATATCTTATAAGGGATTAATATCTAAAATATATAAGGAACCCACACAACTTAATAGCAATAACAATAATCCAATTTAAAAATGGACAATGAGCCTAAATAGGCATTTTTCGAAGAAGACATTTACGTGACCAATGGAAACATGAAAAGATGCTGGACATCACCCATCACCAGGGAAAGGCAAATCAAAATCACAATGAGGTATCAATTAACACCTGTCAGAATGGCTCTCATCAAAAAAAAGAGAAAGAGATAACAAGCACTGAAGAGGATGTGGAGAGAAGGAAACCTTTGTACATTATTAGTAGGAATGTCAATAAATAAACAGAAAACAATATTACTCAGCCAAAAAAAAAGGAAATCCTGCCATTGGTGACTATGTAAATGAACTGGAGGACATTTCACTAAGTGAAATAAGCCAGATACAGAAAGACAAATATTGTATGACATCACTTATATGTGAAATCTGAACTCAGAACAAAAGAATAGAACAGGTGGCTGTCAGGGGGAAAATGAAGAGATATTGGTCAAAGGGTACAAACTTTCCATTATAAAATAACTAAGTTCTGGAGATCTATGTATGGTATAATGACTATAGTTAAATAATACTATATTATACGCCTGAGATTTGCTCACAGAATACATCTCAAGCATTCTCATCACACACAAAAAGTAACCATGTGCGGTGACAGGTGTTTAATTAATTTTGCAGTGGCAAATATTTCACACTGTACAGCCAAATCAAACGATCATGTTGAGTTTTTTTATACACATATGCAATTTTATCAATTATACCTCAATAAAACTGGAAGAAGAAAAGTGGTTCTTCTGTCTTAGTGCCTAGGATGCCTTACAAGTCTATTTTTTTCCCCATTTTCCCCATCAGAGACCCTCTTCCAAATAGATGGCCCTCAAGAGAAGCCCAAGATAGAATATATTGGAGCAGCTACCCTTTGAGCTCTTTAAATCTAATGAAACATCAAAACCCTGATTTTCATAAGAGCATAAGTTCTGAAATCCTGGCAGTCACTGTGACCAGCGATCCTACCTGGTGTTGTCTTAGAAGCTAGTAGTGTTGACTCCAGCTTTTACAATCAAGATATTTGCCATGCATGCTCACACTGTTTAAATAAACATATACCCCCAACAACATCCTTTTGGAATAAACCTAAAAGACTCAAAACAGTACAGCATTGGAGTCGAAGCTAGGCTCCAGCACTTACCATCTGTATAACCCAGGACAAGCCACCTAACTTTTTGGTGTCTCAATTTCTTCGTGAATAAAATAACAACAGCTACAACCTAGGATTACTGTGAAGATCAGATTAAGCAATACAAAGCATTTAGCATTGTGGTTGGAATACAGTAAGTGATCAGTAGATAGTAACTGTTAATTTTGCTATTTTTATGACTGTTATTATTATACAATGATGGGTCTACACCCATTAATTCATCTAGACGCTCCATGAATACACTGGATAATGAAAACCACTCTCTAAAAAAATATTTTGTCAAGGTGTGTGCTGTTCATGGCAGCTAAGATGTGTTGCCATGGCCACAGAAAAGTAGTAGTTCCAATTAAAGAACACAAACCTTAGTGACTTAAGAGTCAGAGACTAAAGAACAAGTTCCCCAGAAGAAAGAGCTATCTCTTCACTTACAGATATTTGTTTGTTTTTTAATTCCAGAAGTCTGACTGGTGCTATATTACGTTAAAAAACAGTATTCTTTTCTCATTAATTCTTTTCAATTGTAAAGGTTAATATTTCTTCAAAGTAAACAGGCTATTTTCATAACAAGCTATGTAACATTTACTTGAACACCAAAGGAGTCCCTTATTTGAAAGGCTTCAGCAAATCAATAGAAGAGGCAAACAATCTTAGAAAATAATGAGAAAAGACATGAATGAAAAATTCACCTAAGAAGACATATACAGGGGAAGGATAAATTAGGAGTTTGAGGTTAGCATATGCTACTTCCCAGGTGACTCAGGGGTAAAAAATCCACCTGTCAGTGCAGGAGACACGGGTTTCATCCCTGGATTGGGAAGATCCCCTGAAGGAGGAAATGGCAACCCATTCCAGCACTCTTGCCTGGAAAATCCCGAGAAGAGACTGGCAGGCTATAGTCAAAGGGGTCACAAAGAATTGGACACAACTTAGCGACTAAGCACACACCCACGCACATTAACATATACACACTAAAGTGGGGGCTTCACCAACAGCTCAGTTGGTAAAAAACCTGCCTGCAATGCAGCAGACCCCAGTTCTACTTCCGGGTCAGGAAGATCCCCTGGAGAAGGGATAGGCTACCCACTCCAGTATTCTTGGGCTTCTCTGTGGCTCTGCTGGTAGAGAATCCTGGGCTCAATTTCCGGGTTAGGAAAGAGGCCCTGGAGAAGGGCAAGGCTACCCACTCCAGTATTCTGGCCTGGAGAATTCCATGGACTGCACCGTCCACGGGGTCACAAAGAGTTGGACACAACTGAACAACTTTCACTTCACTTCATGTATAAAACAGATAACCAGCAAGGACATAGTGTATAGCATAGGGAACTATACTCAATATTTTGTAATAACTTATAAGGGGAAATACTCTGTGTGTGTGTGTGTGTGTATGTGTGTGTGTATGTATGCTGCTGCTGCTGCTAAGTCGCTTCAGTCATGTCTGACTCTGTGCGACCCCATAGACGGGGGCTCACTGTCTCTGGGATTCTCCAGGCAAGAACGCTGGAGTGGGTTGCCATTTCCCTCTCCAATGCATGAAAGTGAAAAGTGAAAGGGAAGTCGCTCAGTCGTGTCCAATTCTTAGCGACCCCATGGACTGCAGCCTACCAGGCTCCTCCACCCATGGGATTTTCCAGGCAAGAGTACTGGAGTGGGGTGCCCTTGCCTTCTCCGGTGTGTGTGTGTATATATACATAAAAAATCGAATCACTTTGCTGTACATCTGAAACTCTTACAACATTGTAAATCGACTATACTTTAATTAAAAATATATAGATGAGAACTAAGCATAAGATTAGTGTTTATCTTAGTTTATAATTTTTAATGTGATTTAAATGAGGTTTGATAGCAGAAAGGTTTAAGAGTCCCCACTATAGGTAAGGGTATGAAGAACACAGCCCTGTTATATATAACCTGGGAAATGGCCTATATATCAACCCAGCAACACAGATCAAAACCCTCAAAATGCACTTGCTATTTTAATTCCAGGAATTTATCCTAAAGGAAATAACCACCAATATGCATAGAAACATAGTGAGTGGTTAAGAGCTTGGCCTCTCAAAATCAAATGAATTTAAATTCTGTCTTTTCAACCTACTAGCCATCTAAGGTGAGGCCAAGTTTCCTCATCTGTCAAATAAAAAGGATGATACCTACATTTCACAGGGTTATAGGCAGGAAAAGTAAGAAAGTACATACAGCAAGCCCAGCAATGTGCCAAGGTCAGCATAAGGCCTCAAACAACAGTTGCTATTATTCTGATTGGTTAAATAAATCATAATATATTGATAAAGTAAAATATTATTTAGCTACTAAAAATGATATTCTAGAGCTAACATGCGGAGAAGGCAATGGCACCCCACTCCAGTACTCTTGCCTGGAAAATCCCATGGACGGAGGAGCCTGGTGGGCTGCAGTCCACAGGGTCGCGAAATGTCAGACACAACTGAATGACCTCACTTTCACTTTCCTGCATTGGAGAAAGAAATGGCAACCCACTCCAGTGTTCTTGCCTGGAGAATCCCAGGGACGAGGGAACCTGGTGGGCTGCTGTCTATGGGGTCGCACAGAGTCGGACACGACTGAAGCGACTTAGCAGCAGCAGCAGCAGAACTAACATGGGCAAATTATAGTCCAACCTATCAGCCAAACTTGGCCCATTGCCTGGTTTGTAAATAAAGTTTTACTAGAACACATGTGTGTGTGCTCAGTTGTGTTCAACTCTTTGCCACCCTATAGACTGTAGCCCACCAGGCTCCTCTGTCCATGGGATTTCCCAGGCAACAATATGGGAGTGGGTTGCCATGCCCTGTTCCAGGAGGTCTTCCCCACCCAGAATCTAACCGGTGTCTCTGACATCTCCTGAACTGGCAGCCGGGTTCTTTACCACCAGCAACAGTTGCACTTATTTAGTTACATATTATCTATGCTTTGGCACTACAACAGCAGAGTTGAGGAGTTTAAACAGAAGCACTATGTCCCACAAAGCCTAAAATATTCACTTTTTACAGAAAAAGTTTGCTGACCCTGATCTAGAAGAGTATTTAAACCATGGGGAAATGTTCTCCATCTATTGAGTGGCAAGTTTCTCAAAAGCAAGAATAGAAGGTCTCCATTTTTGTTCAAGTATGCATACAGAAGTAGGTATTTCAGAAGTTAACTGTAGCTCTCTGAGTAAGAGATGGGGGTTTACACATTTTATTTTCTTCTTGTGCTTTTATCTATAATTTTTTAATTTTTCTACAATAAACTAGAACTATTTCTGCAATAATAAAGCATTTTTTAAAAGTAAGAAGAAACTAAGCTCTTTTAATTATGACACAGAGAGAAGACAACACATTTAATGGTAAAACAAGCTGGAAAGATATTTTTAACTGGTTAGCAAAATATGGATCTGTATTTCCGTCTTCATCTCTTATTCTCTCTCACAGGCTGGAATGTGAAAGAGCAGGGGGAGGGAAGAAAGCAAGCCAGGAGGGAAATGTGAGAGCAGAATAGTTACATGACATGGCGCGCAGCCAGCCCCTTTCCTAAGAAATAAGTTTGCAAAGCTTGGAGAGATGCTACTGATCTTAGAACCAAAGACTGAGTCACAGGATCCACCCAGTAAAAGAAGTCATTTGGCCTTCAGTCTCATCTGGGGAAGATAATGGGATATGATGGAGGAAAGTTTAATCAACAGGTCTGTTCACCAATTCTTTTAGTGCCTACTTGGTGCCAGGCTTTCACAGTATCAAAGGAAGAAAGACACAAAGTAACACACACAAAATTAAAATGTTTACATGGCGCAGAGGGGTGAGTGATGGTTCTTGTTAAAGAACCAGGTTCGAGTTTTTACTCAGATATTAATTGGTGAATGATGCTACACCAAACCCAAGAGAGAGAAGTTTCAGGAGGGCAAACAAATATATATTTATGTTCTATAAGTTGAGTCCGCAGTAAACAAGGAAAACTCAGAGGTGTCCTTTTGGTAGCTGGAGGTAGGGTTTCTGGAGTTTGGAGAGCGGACGGCAATTTGGGGATCCCCAGTTCAGTATACCAAGTACAGGAAGTTGCCCCCAGACCACATGCAGGAAAGAAGGGGACTGAGGAGTCCTGGGATGGGTGGAGGAAGTTACTGAGAGGAATGCATGAGACTGGGGCAAAACCAGGGCAGAGGGCTTGTTATGTGTGCCAAGGATTTGCTTAAGATGAAACGTCTTTATCACTTGTTCAGTTGTTAAGCTGCCATTCTGATTGATGATATATCCTTGTCTTAAAGAACACAAATCTTCTTTGAAGCTGCACTCCCCTTTAATTTTTCAGCCTNGGGCAGAGGGCTTGTTATGTGTGCCAAGGATTTGCTTAAGATGAAACGTCTTTATCACTTGTTCAGTTGTTAAGCTGCCATTCTGATTGATGATATATCCTTGTCTTAAAGAACACAAATCTTCTTTGAAGCTGCACTCCCCTTTAATTTTTCAGCCTTTTACTGAGCAGAACGTGTATATTATGCCATTTGGTAAGGATCACATGAATGGGAGTCCATTTTCGATTTTATTCTGTTTTGTTTTGTTTGGGCTAAAACACAAGCAACAGATGTTGACGATGAGGGAAAAAAATGGGATTTGGCAGCACACTGTATTCCACAGAGCCACAATTTTAAAGTAATGTCCAAAAATACCTAGGATGTGAAATCCATCTTTGGAAGCCGGTTGGTGACCACCATTGAGGTTGAACTAGATGGTTGGCATGGTCCTCAGCTAAGATCAGTTTCAGGGACATGGTCAGGCCAGGCCCTGCTTCATAGAGAAGCCACAGAAATTAGTGTATAAGGAAGGACACCAGACCCTGGGTCAGAAGGTCTGGCTCTTCCAACCAAAAGCTGGTTGATACTAGACAAGTCTCTTAACTTCTCTGAGCCTCAGTTTCCTCATTTACAAAGTAGAGATAAACAATACCTCAGGACTGTCAGAAACATAATGTTCATTAAGATCTTTTTTATACAGTTCTTCCTTGTCTTCTTTCCATCTCTTCCTGATCTCTTCAGCCTCTACTGGGTCTCTACCATTTTTATCTTTTATTGTGCCCATCTTTCGGCGGAAAGCTCCCTTGATGTTTCCAATTTTCCTAAAGAGATCTCTAGGCTTGCCCCTTTTGTTGTTTTCTTCTCTTATTAAACACTGTTCATTGAAGAAGGCCTTCTTGTCTCTTCCAGCTATTCTTTAAAAGTCTGCATTTAATTGGATGTACCTTCCCCTCTCTCCCTTGCTTTTTGCTTCNATCTCTAGGCTTGCCCCTTTTGTTGTTTTCTTCTCTTATTAAACACTGTTCATTGAAGAAGGCCTTCTTGTCTCTTCCAGCTATTCTTTAAAAGTCTGCATTTAATTGGATGTACCTTCCCCTCTCTCCCTTGCTTTTTGCTTCTCTTTCTTCTTCCGCCATTCGTAAAGCCTCCTCGGACAACCACTTTGCCATCTTGCTTTTGTTTTTCTTTGGAATGGTTTTGTTCGCCACCTCCTGTACAATATTATGGACCTCTGTCCATAAATAAGTACAAGTCATCTTATTTAAAACACACACACACACACACACACAATAAAATATCAGCTCACACCTGTTAGGAGGGCCATCATCAAAAAGATAAGAGACAAGTGTGGGCAAAAATGAGGGGATGGGAAGAAAAGGGAACCCCTGCTCATTGCTGGTGAATTTAAGTAGGTACAGCTAATGTGAAAAAATAGCAATGGAGTTTCCTCAAAAAATTAAAAATAGAACTACCATATGATCCAGCAAGCCCACTGCTAGGTATACACACAAACGAAACAGAACCAGGATCTCAGCAGCATTCACCACCACAGCCAAAACGCGGAAACGACCTAAGCGTCTGTTGATGTGGTTGTCGCTGTTCAGTCGCTCAGTCGTGTTCGACTCTTTTGCAGCCCCAGGGACTGTAGCCCACCAGGCTCCTCTGTCCATGGGCTCCTCCAGGCAAGAATACTGCAGTGGGTTGCCATTTCCTTCTCCAGGGGATCTTCTCCACCCAGGGGCTGAACCCAGGCCTCCTGCACTGGCGGGCAGATTCTTTCCCAGTGAGCCACCTGGGAAGTCCAAGTGTCTGTTAACGGAAGCTACTATCATCCCTGAAGACTACAACTCAGGGATTAGGACATTTTGCTTATGACCTGTGGTAGCTCTGCTATCCTCGAGAAAAGGCCAGAATTACCCAGCTCCCTAGGCGGTTGGCCTGTTTCTTCCACGTCTTGTGAAAAGAGCCTGGTCTGTGAAGAAGTGGCTTCATACCTTGAGTGGAACTCCGGGCATGCGTTTACCTACGAGAAGCCCCTCTCCTCACAGGCAGAGTGGGAACAACAACAGTGCGCCTTCTGAGGTGCTAACACTGTGAGCAATCACACGCCGAAGCCCTGGCCAGACACCCAGACACAGTGGATCCTGGAGGAGTGAGAGCCATTTGGACGCTGCATCTGAAACGTAGGTAGCTAACGCTTTTCCTACCAGGACACTTCAGAACACACAGCCCAACACTTCCAACGGCTCAATATGCTCTTTTTCACTTAAAAAAACAAACAACCAGGCAAACAAAATCTCTTCAATAAAGTACTGGTTTAAAGTCTGTGACCCCTCGGTAAAGGGGAGGATACGATTCTGGGGGAAAGTGGCAGGACCTGTCTGTTCCTGAGACACGTGAATGCACCCCAGTCCCCGAGTTCTCGCCTGTGTCCATCCTGCAGTTCCACTCTCCGTGGGTTCCTGGCAACCAGCCAACACTCTGCGGCGTCTCTGGGTCTTGGTTCCTATGGAAATGTTGTCCCAACAAGNAAGTGGCAGGACCTGTCTGTTCCTGAGACACGTGAATGCACCCCAGTCCCCGAGTTCTCGCCTGTGTCCATCCTGCAGTTCCACTCTCCGTGGGTTCCTGGCAACCAGCCAACACTCTGCGGCGTCTCTGGGTCTTGGTTCCTATGGAAATGTTGTCCCAACAAGGACGCTGGCAGATGCTTCTTCAGTCTCTTCCAGATCCCCCAAACAGAGGCTGCAAATGCTCCGTAAAGGACCAGTTTGTAAATATTTTAGGCTCTGCCAGTCATATGGTCAGTCTCTTGTCAAAACCACTCAACTCCTCCCCCGTGGCACAGAAATGGCCACAGACAATTGGCAGAGCAATGGCGGGGCTTGGTTTCCATAAAATGCGATTTATGAACACTGAAATGGGAATTTTGCATAGCTTTCACACATCACGTATTGTTCCTGTTTTGTTTCCTCCCACCCATTTCAAAATGTAAAAATCATCCTTAGCTCAAGTGCTACTCAAAAACTGGCCTGGCAAGACGTCCCCTAGTGGTCCAGTGGTTGGGACTCCATGCTCCCAAAGCAGGGGGCCTCGGTTTGATCCCTGGTCAGGGAACTAGATCCCACATGCCACAACTAAGACCTTGACACAGCTTTAAAAGAATAAAAAGTGGCCTGGATTAGGCCGCAGGGCAAGTAGTTTGCTGACCACTGTCCTCAAGTTGAAATATGTTATCAGTTGCAGTAGCTTTTTTTTTTTTTTTTTTTCCCCAGCTACTGACCTCTCCTTCCCAGGAAAGCAGTGAAGCTACTGATATTAATTATTTCTTTCAGGAAGAAAAAGTTCACTCACTCCAGTTCCTTCCTGACAGTTAGGCTCTATCATCCCCTTCTTGGACTAGCTCCTTGGAGGGGCTCATCTGCCATGAATCCTGCTCGCATCCAGGGTCATGCTCTCCACGGGCAGTTTTACTGCCAACATGAGCACTTGTGTGCCTGTTGTTGTCACAGCTCCTCGCCAGCACAAGATAAAGGTGGAAAGGGAGGCCTCAGGAAAGTCCACCAGCAGACTGACATTCCTCTCAGGCTAAGGCAAGTGCATTTTGCCAGCACTCCTCTTGTTTTGTTTTGTTTTTTGAAGTGAGATCATGGTCTTCAGACTTTCCTGGCTGGCCAGCCATGAGGAAAGAGTTTATTCACTATATTGCTCGGTACCCTAATTTTCATAGATTCTAAACTAGAAAATACCTGGAGACAAACAGTCCTCTAAGGAGGTCACACCCTCTGGGGCTATAATAAAGGAGGGTTTTCCTTCCCTGATCTTGAATGCACCTACTTCGTCATTTCCCTTTAAAAAAACAATCTATTTATTTGGCTGCATTGGGTCTTAGTTGCCACATGCAGGATCTTTTATTGTGGCACACCAGCTCCAGAGGGCACAGGCTCAGTAACTTAGGCACAAGGTCTTAGTTGCCCCATGCCATGTGGGATCTCAGTTCCCCAATCAGGGATCAAACCCATGTCTCCTGCATTACAAGGTGGATTCTTAGCCACTGGACCACCAGGGAAGTCTCATTCATATACCTTCACTAGTAAGAGCTTGTCTGTGTCCTGAATATCCAGTGAAGGGGAAGGAAAATCTTTGACTGAAACACCCACCCATCCTCACTGCTGATTGCTGAAAGCCTTCTCTTATCTGCCCTCTAATGGACTTGACTCAATACAAATGGATATCCCAGGCTTAATTAATCCACCACATATCTGCTAAACACTGAAAGGAATAACAATCCTTCCTTCCTAGCACATCTTCTCCCTAGCTATGAAAAAAAGATACAATTCCAAAATTATTTTTCCTTCCCTTTCCTCAGACAGTGTGACCAGTCAAATAAATGCTCCTTCCAAAGATATCCACATCCTAATCCTTAAAACCTGTGAATACACTACCTTCCATGGCATAAGGGACTTTGCAAATATGACAAAATTAAGTGTTTGAGATGGGTAGGTCAACTTGGGGTATCTGAGTGGGTTTCATGTAATCGAGGGATCCTATGAGAGGGAGGCAGGAGGGACAGTCAGAGAAAGACACAGTGACCGAAGCAGAGGTCAGAGTGATGAGGGGTCCTGAGGAGAGGCATGCGGGCAGCCTCCAGGGAAAGGAAGGAAATGGATTCTCCCCCAGAGCCTCCAGGGAGAATGAAGCCCGGCCAAATCATTTTTGCCTTCTGACCTCCAGAACGCTAAGAGAATAAATCGCTTTTGTTTCAAGCTGCTTGGTTTTTGTTGTTCTTGTTCAGTCGCTAAGTCCTATCCAGCTCTTTGCAACCCCACTGATTGTGGCCCTTCAGATTCCTCTGTCCATGTGATTTCCCAGGTTAGAAAACTGCCATTTGCTTCTCCAGGGGATCTTCCTGACCAGGTATCAAACTCACATCTCCTGCATTGCGGGCAGATTCTTTACCACTGAGCCACCTGGGAAGCCCCTTCAAGGTGCTAGTTTTGTGATAATGTGTTACAGCAGCAATAGAAAGCTGATACAGAAAGCTGCTAAAAAGTGTTCCAGGTAAACTATAGTTTCTAACAAGTTGGCCAATTTATCTCATGAGACCTAACCCTGGAGGATGAGAAGTTCTATCCCCTCTTATGCAGGGTCCTTAAACTCCAGAACTACCGAACATTTAAATAAAATGAGATATAAGATGGCAAGTTGAAAGGCTGAGTGGGCAGTTTGAGAACACTGTAGTTATATACGAAAAGCATTACCCAAGAGGACTGCAAAGGATGAGATAGAAATGGAATGTGACTTATTTATAGCAAAGCCTGCCTCCCCTCTCCAGTGTGTGACAGAAGAGCTGTTTTAAAGTTTTATTCTTCAAACTTGGCTGCAGAACTTGGCTGCTTCTCAGGACTGTGCTTTTGTATTGAGCTTTAAAATATAAGAAGCAACCCCATGGTTAAACTGTAGGCAGGGGTGGCGCAGGCAGGGAAAATGCCGTGGAGGGTGGAAAGAGGCTGAGATGTTATTCTTATTTAGTTAGTTGCTTAAGAAAAACAAATAGAGGACAAAATACCAAATGGCTTGGAAAGGTTCCAGGTTGAAAGTTTCTGAATTCCCTAGCACTGGGGCTCTCGAGACAAGGGTGGGGCTGCAAGCTAGTCGGGAACCAGGGCTAGCAGAATCTGGCTTGGAGGTTGAGAGTGAAGAAAACACTGACCCTGATGATTAGACATCCCTCCACTCTCTTCCATAGTCCGCTGAAACAGAATTGTGATGGCAGCCCAGGAAACCCAGTCTATCCATGCAGAAACCAAGATTGCTCTTCTAGAAGAAAATGTGTGTATGTATCTGTGGATCAGGAGTTATAATACAGTTTATGCCTTTTGACCTTGCAATTCTAACTTTTGCTATTAATTACAAGAGACTAAGTAATTAAATTATGGGACATTATCCACTTGGAATATTAAGCAACCTTTAAAATTATGATAACATATTGTAGCACAGATTAATGCTTAAGATATGGTAGGGAAACATAAAATAGTTAATGTGCTGTGATTATCCATTCAGTTCAGTTCAGTTCAGTCGCTCAGTCGTGTCTGACTCTTTGCAACCCCATGAATCGCAGCGCGCCAGGCCTCCCTGTCCATCACCAACTCCCAGAGTTCACTCAGACTTGCGTCCATTAGGTTAACATATAATATATATGCTGCTGTTACCAATTTTAAAAGCTGGGAGGAAACAGACCAAAATATTAAGGTTATGGTAGATGTTATTAACAAAATATTAACATATTTGCGTGGTAGATGTTTTTCTATAGTTCATGCTTCAATTCTTTCAAATTGAGTTATTACTTTTAAAATGGAAAACAAGTTGTTTTTTAAGAGGGACAGGAGAAAGAAAATCAGTTGGCGGAAAGCTCAGCTGTACCGATATCTTGCCATGTGGGTTTCAGAACTAAAAATGTTTTATGATTTCTTGCTTCAGGGTCTCCATATGAAGAATGAGGCTATTATTACATCATATTATTACATCAGGTACAACTCCTGGATTTAGTATTATAAAATATACTATCTCCTAAATACATCTTATGGTTTCTTAGCATCTCATACAGCACCCATCACCTAGAATCATTTCTTGGCTCTTTTTCTACCAGACCAAATCCTCCCTTTCTTAAAGATATAAGCCAACTCTCTCCAAATGTCTTTTCCTCTGTATGCCCATCTTGTACACGCCAACTCTCTTGTAAATAATTACAAATGCCCTGAGATTTCCCTTTTTTTCTTTTTCTACATAATTCAGTTCATTTGTTAAAAAAAAAAAAAAACACAACCACATGCTTTAAAATAAAGCAAGTCCAGATTCAAATATCCACATCAGTTATTTAATCCTTCTGAAACTCGGTTTCCTTATCTGTAGTATAGGGTGACCAGCACCTACCTAACAAGCTATTCTAATGAGTAAATGATTCAGTGTTATGTACCACACTCAGGATAGCATGTCGTATACAGTGGGGAGCCAGTAAATGCCTAGTTTCTTCCTCAATTTTGCTCCACTCCTGGGCTCTCCAAATGGACTGTACAATTGTCTAGGACAGGGAGCATGTGGTTTCCTACTTTTTATTCCCCTACAAAAGTGTGTGGGGGAATAAAGCACAATGCCTTACCAGAAGCAGATGCTCAATATACATACTACTTGCTGATCGGGTTTTTTTCTTGTTGCAAGGAGCACTAAGCTTCAGGGAGAGGAAAATTAGAAACTATTATGGGTTGAATCATGTCCCCCAAAAAAGATATGTTGACTTCTTAAGCCCTGGTGCCTGTGTATGTGAATGGGGCCTTTGCAGGTATAATTAGTTAAGTGAATATCAGATCTGAATTGGACTGGATTAGGGTGGGTCCTCATAAGTAAGCCATGTGAAGACACAGAAGCAGAAGGCCACGTGAAGATGGAAACAAAATTGGACTGATGCAGCTACAATCCAAGGGACACCCAGGATTACTGGCAGCCACCAGAATCTATGAAGAGGCAAGGAAGGATTCTTCCTTGGAGCATTCAGAGGAGGTTTAACCCTGCTGACAAATTGACCTTATATATCTAGCCTCCTGAACTGTGACAGCATAAGTTTCTATTACTTTAAACCACAGTTTGTGATAATTCATTAGAACAGCCCTAGAAAATTAACACAAAAATATTCAGAAGTGTCATACTGACAGATATAAGCTATGTCTTGTTTTCTAGACCAAAAAGGTCTTTGGAGCCAGGTAGGATTTCATTTGGCTTCCCTGGCGGCTCAGTGGTAAAGAATCTGCCTGCCAAGCAGAAGACACGAAGGTCATGAAGATCTGCCTGCTAAGCAGAAGACACGAGGTCATGAAGATCCTCTGGAGAAGGAAATGGCAGCCCATTCCAGTATTCTTGCCTGGCAAATCCCATGGACAGAGGAGCCTGGTGGGCTCATGGTGTCTCAAAAAAGTAGGGCACCACTTAGTAACTAAACAACAACAAGATTTCCTTGAGATAAAGCTTCTTTTCAGGACCATTTCATATTAGAGTTATATGTCTAGCACAGGCCCCCTTCCTAGAGTTCTGCAGAACTGGGTTGGGTTGAATAAATGCCATTTGGGTACTGTGGCGGTATTATACTTTAGCCTAATCCTCCTCCTCCTCCTACCTATCCCAGTGACTGGTGCCACCAGACACCCAGGCCCATATCCGAGACATCAGCCTCCTACCCTTTCTCTCACCCTCCAAGTCAATTCTACTTCCTAAACATACCCAAATTTTTCTCATCTCTACCACTGCCACCCTCGACCGATAAACCACTTAGGAAACGTGTTTTCTAAAACATTTTAAGAGCAAACCAAGGCTATCAGAGATAATGTTCAAAGTCAATGTTCTCAGGTTTTACTTCTGTCAATGACTTAATGTTTCAGAATAACCCTCCAGCTGAGAGCAACCACAAAGAATGAAAACCGTTTTGTTAAATTTGTTTGAAGGTACTGGAGCACTACCAAGGCAATAAGAACTTTAAACCAAGATCTGCGAGAAGAGAGCCAAGAAGATGAGCCTGGCAATTAGTGTTTCTTTCTCTTCTCAGGACAGTGCCAATTTCTTAAGCCAAAGGCATGACCAAGAAGCTGATCAGTGCTTTCAGCAGTCTCATGGAGCTTAAGGGACAATAACTGAAGGTCAGAGTCAAGGTTGAGGAAATGAGCAAACATCCTAGGCTTTTACTGTGACCAGAAGAGCTCACACCCAAGAGAAAAGGTGATCTAGAAATATACTAGCTCTAACAAGAACTAATGGAGAGGCAATGGCAACCCACTCCAGTACTCTTGCCTGGAAAATCCCAGGAACGGCAGAGTCTGGTGGGCTGCCATCTATGGGGTCGCATAGAGTTGGACACGACTGAAGCGACTTAGCAGCAGCAGCAACAAGAATTAAAATCCAGCTTTACACAATCTCTGTACTGGGTTAGATTAAGTTAATCCGCCACTTGCCTAACTGACAGAAAAGGAAAAAAACAAAAACAGAACTAGGTCCTGTCTAAGACTTCCCTGGCAGTCCAGTGGCTAAGACTCCATGTTTCCATTGTAGGGGGTGCCAGTTCAATCCCTGGTTGGGGGAATAAGATAATATTCCCCCAGAGCCTTAAAAATTACCTCTCCAATGTTAGTTGTACAATGTTTTGAACTTAATAAAAAAAATAACTAGAAAAAATTTAAAGACAATATAAACAATCCAGCAAAAGATATAGATTTTGACGTATCAGATACTCACTTAATAACTATGATTAATATGTTTAAGGAATTAAATGACAAAACAGAATTTTAGCAGGAAACTAGAAACTATCAACAGTAATTTAATGGAAATTTTAGAATTTAAATAGCAACAGTTAAAGTTATAAATTCCACTGAATGGATTTAACCACAGATTAGATACAGTTAAGGAAAGAATTTGTAAAACTGGAGAATACGTCACTAGAAAATATCCACTTTGAAACAAAGAGGAATAAAAAATACAGAAAGGAGCATAAGGAATATGAAACACAAAGAAAAAGTCATAATATATGAACAAAATCTCAAGAAGAGTAAAAAGAGAAACTAGACATAAACAACACTTGACAATTTAATGGCTAAGAATCTTCCAAACACTGATCAAATATAAAGAATTGCTATTAACTTTAAGAATAATAAAAAGAAAATAACACCTCCTAGTAAAACTGCTAAAAACCAAAGTGAAAGAAATCTTGAACACAGTCAAAGATTTCAAGAGATTACAGTCAACAAAGTAACAATAAAACTGACAGATAACTTATGAACAAAAACCAACTTTTGAACAAAAATTATAGAAGCCAAGAAACAATGAAAGTTATCAAAGTGTAGAAAGAACATAACTGACAATCTAGAATTTCAATATCTAGGAAAAACATCCTCCAAAAAACGAAGATGAAACAGTTATTTTTAGACAAACAGAAACCTAGAATGTATGTCCAGCAGACCTGTACTAAAGAAAATACTAAAGGCAGTTCTTCAGACAAAAGAAAACAGACTTCAGATATAAGCACAGAGATGCTGAAAATAATTAAAACATTGGAAACAATAATATTAGTACAGCTACATAACCATTATATTTAGCAAATAGAACAAAAGTGGTGAAGCCTTTTAGGGTTTTAAAAATAAAGAACAGTCAGTCTGACCATATCCCAGGATGTCAGTAATCATCTTCCTTTCAAGGCAATTATTGGGTCTACCAGAAAAGTAGTCTAGTAACCTAACTGTGGGGTCGTCCCAAATATGAATAATTATTTAACTAACCCCCTTTCAAGAGACATTTGATTTATTTACAACTTTGGTAATTATTCACCAAAGAGGTATGGACATTCTTTTGGAGTGATTATATGTCAATATCTATATTTATAGCTTTGTATATTTTTTCCATTCTTTCATTGTCCATTTTCAGTTTTGACTTCTAATGGCAAGCTAACAGATTTTTTAAAAATAGCCTTTCTACCCTGCAATGATTTAAACACACTGGTGGATCAGACAGTAAAGAATCTGCCTACAATGAGGGAGACCTGGGTTTAATCCCTGGGTCGGGGAAAATCCCCTGGAGAAGGGACTAGCAACCCACTCCAGTATTCTTGCTTGGAAAATCTCACAGAGAGAGAAGCCTAGTGGGCTACAGTCCATGGGGTCACAAAGAGTTGGACACAATTGAGCAGCTAACACATACACACATTTTCCTTTCACAGGTATTTATCAGCTTTTAGTTTTTCTTGTTCAAAGTCTTGCAAATGGGGAATCTAGTCTATGACCACTAAGGTTCTCCATAGTGTAACAATACAGGACTATCAATAGATAGAGTAATAAACTGTTGCCAAAGTGTAAAATCTTAGGCTCTCTGAAACAAAGTGAGGGGAAGTTTTTGAAAAAATGAAATGAAACCTTAAATACACCGAAGGCTTTCAAATTAGAAAGTTATACTCAGGGAAATACATCATATTAAACCACACTGAGCTGTTCCCCAGACTAAAAATACCATCCCTTTCATCTGTGGACACTGATACCACTGGTCTGGGACTTGCCTGCACTCCTGTCTCCTGCCAACCAAGATAATGTGATGGGAAGCTTCTCCCCTCACAAGTTTAATCCTAGGGGAAAAGGAAAACAGAACAGTTTTTTCCTAAGGCAATTAAGAGCCTTCAAAATATTTAATGAAAGGAATCTCAAAATGCAGATTGAACAATTAAATTAGTTACCCAGAACACTCTCTGTAGTTTGTCCTTGGGAATTTTATTTAATGCCAAAAAAAAAAAAAAAAAAAGATGAAAGACAGCCCTATGTTTGAGGCCAAAATGTATTTGTTTTAAACATACTGGCTTCCTTGTTTTCAAATTTTAACTTCGGTTAACTTTTTAAAGAAAATGAAAAAGAAAGCAAAGGGGGGTACAACGTAATAAAATGTGGATTTCTGTAATATGGATCATCAAAGCCCTGGAATGTTAGAACTGGAAGGACTGTGGTGATCATTCAGCCCAGTTAACCTTCCCCTTCACAAACGACCAAACTGAACTTAACAAAACATAGAAGCAACTCGTGCACGGCCAAAAGGGAACCAGTGGGACAGTGACAATGAAAAGCCAGATAAGCTGGTCCAGCTACAAACTCTTTCTATGACACTCTTGATTTATTCTCTTACAAGGAGGGGGGAGGCAAACCAGTTCCACAGTTACTTGGTTCAAAATTTTGTTGGTCCCAAACCTTCTGACATCTCTCAGGTATAACCTAGTGAAAAACCCCTCTCATTCCCCTCATTATCCTCAAATCTGCCCTGGATCTTACCCATTAGCAAGTCCTGTAGATTCTACCTCCTAAACAGCTCTCAAGCACTTCCTTTCTTCTACATTATCACTGCCCCTGATTTGGACATCATCTTTTTTCCTCCCATGAACTCCTGTAAAAGCACCAAACTATTCCTCTGCTTACTAATCCCACCGTTTCTCTTACAGTCTCCCTCCACAATCCCATTCTGCACACTGAACACACAACTTCCCTGATTTAACTTCGTAGAGAATTTCCTTATGACGAAAAACAGGATCTCAGTGGATTCCTTCACTTTGGAGATCAGACCTGTATGAGTTAGAGGCTTAACTGTAAACAGACGGCACATAAAATATAAGGCAATTTATGCAAGGTTTATTTCCAAAAGGACCAAGTATAAACAAGTGGCAGGGCACAGGGGAACCATCAGGGCACATTCAGAAACCTCTGACTTGTGGAAGAAGAACCACAGTAAATGGCATCCAAAGTGACCCCTGATGATCTCCACTTCTGGGTATTTGTGCTCCTGCCCAAACCCCTCACCTTGATTGAGGGCTAGACCTCATGACTTGTTCCTAATGAAAGAGACGGACTGTCACGTCCAAGATTTGGTTCTAAAACAGCGTGGCTCCCACTGCCACCCATTTGCTCGCTCTGATGAAGCAGGCTTCCATGTTGTGACTCATCCTACGAAGAGACACGTATGGCAAGGAACTTGAGAGTCACCTCCGGACGACACACAGTGAGGAACTGAGGCCATCATTCAACAGCCTTTGAGGCACTGAATCCCACCAACCACCATGTAAGTGAGCTTGGATGTGGGTCTTTCTCTGGTTGAGCCTTCAGATGAACCTGCTACCTCTTGACCGTAGCTTGTGAGATACCCTGAGCCAGAGGACCCACCTAACCTGCACTTGGGATTATGGACCCACAGAAACTGTGGCAATAAATGTTCTGTTTAAGCCACTGAGGTTGGGGTGATCTGTTATACAGCGGTAGAATACTAATACAAACTGGAACCATCTCAAGGCCCGAAAGGACGCGCAGAAGAAAAATGTGTCCGGACCCAGAGGAGGAGAGCAGTCTGCCTAGAAAGGAGCTGTGACCTTCGCTCATGGGGCACAGTCCATGGCAAACCTTGCCGAGAGGGAGTCAAGGGCAGAAATACCCTGACCTTGCTCTTCTCCCCCCTCCCATGTCTTCCCAAGCCCGTGCTGACCAAACTGAGTTGAAAGTCAGAGGTTCTGGGAGCCCTGCAGACGTAGTCCAAGTGGTACAGTGGGCAGCAAGTAAAGAAGTGGAGCGTGGGTGTAGAGACACAAATAGAAGATCCCCACAGAGCATCCGCGCTCCTTGTCTGATGTCTATGCTCTTTTATGATCTGGCCCTAACTTAACTAGCCAGTTTTACTTCTCAACTCTTCATCACAGAAACCTAGCACCAAGAAAGCAGGCACTTGTAGCTTCCAGAACTCAGTATACAACAGCCCAACTCTGTACCTTTGCACCTGTTGGTCCCTCTGCCTCCACACTTCTTCTCCCACTGTCTGCAAGGTTAATTCTTACTTATCTTTCAAGAATTAAGGCAGGAACCCAACTCTCTGGATGCCTTCTCTGATATCATCATGCCCCTCTTCTGATATGGGCCTCCTGACCCTTCTATCTCCTCCCAGACCCCTCCGCTTCCCTCTCTGTGCACTGCAACTGTCTAGTTACCCACCACCTCTGCCCCACTGGCCAACGGGTTCTTTCAGGGAACAGCATTCATCCTGCCTTCCTAGCATCTGTGTCTGGCACACAAATGACACTCAGGACATATTTGCTAACTAGTTTAAAATCCTCATCACGCCTTGGTCACCGGGGTCTGCAGGTTCCTACCCTCAGTTGTACAGCCTCCACAACTGCCTTCAGTGAATTCTGAAGCAACGTCCTGTTGCTAGCTTTCTCGAAATCACTGTTGAAACCTTCTAGGCACATTATTTAGTCCAACCCCATCACTTTGCATAAGAGGAAATGAAGCCAAATAGTAGCTTATTTATTGAGTTTACTTATTAAGTTTATCCTGTGGGTAAACAGGGTTGGAATTTTATCAAGCTTCTTTCTATTTTATGTAGACTAATTATTTTTTTGTGTTGTTTTTTTGGCGGGGAGGGGGTAAGAAGTATTTCTTAGTTGGGAAGGAGGAAAGCAAAATAAGAAACAGAGCCAGGAAGATGACGTTCCTCATCAGGAGAACCAAAGCATTAAGTGAGCCAGAGCTCTGAGCTCCCTGTTTGGCATCTTCAGACATAATGTGCCACCTCCTGACCTTCCCAACCCGGGTCACAGGAAGCTACAATTTCCTCTCTGTACCGACCATTTGGGGGCTTTCCTGGTTGGCTCAGTGATAAAGAATCTGCCTGCCAGTGCAGAAGACGTGGGTTTAATCTCTGAGTCAGGAAGTTCCCCTGGAGAAGGAAATGGCAACCCACTCCAGTATTCTTGCCTGGGAAATCCCATGGACAGTGGAGCCTGGTGGGCTACAGTCCATGGGATTGCAAAAGAGTCAGACACAACTTAGCAACTAAACAACAACCACCTACCATTTAATTTCCCAGAGTTCTACCAAATCAAATGACCAACCCAGGTGGAAATTTCTCAAGAGACATTTATCAACACCACTCAGAACCAAGTAAACTCAGAAAGCAACCTACTCTCACTCAAAAGAATGACTAGTTATTAAAGAAAGCAAACATTTCAGAACACCTTCACCCAAGAAACGAGCCCTAGCAAGTAGAATGAAGCCTGAGCGTTACAAATGTTCCACGGCACCCCAGTCCCACCGTGGAGAGTAACCTCAAAAGTCAAAAATCTGCCACATGACATTTGCATTAGTTTAACTCATGGCTTTCAGCCCCAACAATATAGAAATGGTAGTTTGTGGTTGATAAGTCGATGGGAGAGAGGAGACCAACTGGCCTGTCAAGTCACCAGAACCCCATCACGGGTTCACTGGGAAATTGCCAAGTAACCTTCAGTAAGTTATACATCTTTCCTATACTTCAGTTTTCCCATCTATAAAATGAGGATATTGACTATAAAATCTCTTAAGATGGAATCACTAAAATTTCTTAATTCTAACTCGATAAGAGCCTTCTTTTTCTACATCTTGTAAGCTCTGCAAAATAGTTACAAAACCAAAAAACCCCTTCAAGATACCAACTTTTCCATGACTTTATAATGCATACGCCACCTGCATATATTAAAAGACACTAAATAAATGTGTTTCAAACTTAGCTGGGCATCACATTCTCTTGAGAAGACTTTAAAACTCAGATTCCTAGGATCCAGCTCAGACCTATTAAACAAAAAAACAACTTGAGGGTCCTTTGAAAGTGAAAGTCGCTCAGCCGTGTCCAACTCTTTTCGATCCCATGGACTATACATACTCTTCAGGCCAGAACACTGGAGTGGGTAGCTGATCCCTTCTCCAGGTGATCTTCCCAACCCAGGGATCGAACCCAGGTCTCCCACATTGCAAGCAAATTCTCTACCAGCTCAGCTACCAGGGAACCCCAAGGGTCCTTTGAGGACCAGTATTTTTATAAAGTACCCCTAAATGACCTGATATATAGCCAGGTTCAATGACCCCCAGGATCTTTTGGATCCAGCAACAGGAAAAAAAAAAAAACAAAAAAAAAAGTTAACAGGTCTAGGCAACTTAATAATTAACATTTTCTTTTAAATAGATTTTTAATGTGAGCAATATATTTTTTCATGCAACATCTATCCAACATGTGAATATGAAGGATAAAAAAACTAAATTAGAAAGCCTGCTCAAGTCAATAAATAAACCATGCCTTGGGAAAGTACAACTTCTCACAGTTAATGACACAGAAAACATGAAAAGAAAATGAAGAGTATTCTGAAAAGTGTAGGCTTAAGAAACCCACCCATCATTACTCATGTGTCAGAAGGTTACCCTCCTAACTGGCATTTAAAAGTCACTACAACACTTTACGGACGTAATCACCCCACTTATTAATCGGAGGTTTACTCAAAAGCTCCATTTCTCTAGATTGAGCTTTTTAAATGTCAGCATCTGAATCAATACAACACAGTCCAGGCAAAAATTTCACACTGAAAACATCTGACAAGAGAAAGAAACAAACAAGCAAGAGAACAAAAATCAAAACGAAAGCATTATTTGTACATTTTTAAATGTAAATTTCTGTTATAGACCTCTGAGGAGAGGTTTGATTTTATAGCTCTGACCTTCAATAAATCATTATATAAGAGGACTCCCACAGAAAATATTTTTAATCAACCTTGCTTTCACGATTCAATCTTTACCTACACCTTGAGGATAGTGTCTTACATTGGGTAAGTCTTGGTCATAGCCAGTGGCCAGTCTACAGCAGAGAACTAGGTGGATATTCCATGTTTCAAGCACAACTAAGGCTTACGTTAGTCCAATTAACTAGATTCAAATGATTCCAGACCCTGGACCCATACTTGGTGATAAGTGTATCTGCTTTCTTTCTAACAGATTGAATAGATCCAATGTCTCTTTTACATCAATTAATGACCACAGAAAATAACAGGAGCACATATATACCCACCACAGATTTGTCATGAGGAAGCAAGACAGATTTCCAATGTAGAAACCAAATAACTAGTAGTCATTTCTCTGAAAAAATTACAGGATTTTACAGCTTTATCCCTAGATTACACTAAAAAATAAAGAGGCCACTGGTACCACCCAAAAAGAAAAAATCAAGTTCCCACAAACCTGTATCCCCTTCCACATAATACCAAACGTTCTTGTGGAAAGGTGTTTGGATTACATGGCCTTTACATCTCCTATTAACCTTTAATAATCCATTGATTTGCAATCTCCTGAATAATATAAAAATATTTGCATTGTTTTCCTGTGTCTTATAATGCAACTCGCTGTATGAATGCACCTTTTTAACAGCACCAACATTTATACAATTTCATAATTTATTTTCTCTCCAAGTGTCACTGTTTCTAGAAGAAAAAACATAAAAGGAAAAGAAGCCTTCATCATGGACTACCTCTGTGCCAAGCAGGATGTGAGAGGCTTTACTGACTTTATCAAAATGAATCTTCACAATAACTTCATGAGATACCATCTTTCCTCCCACCTTTTCCCCCACTTTTACAGATTAAAAAAACAGAGACTCACAGAAGTTATTTAACTGACTCCAGGTCACACAGCTTGGAAGTGGCGGAGCTACCGTTGTAACCCAGGTCTGACTTCAAACCCCACGTTCCTAGAAGTTTGGCACAGGCTCTCACGAATCTTTTTTCTTTACTACAACTTAATAAGCATCTCTCTTAGAGATGGGTTAACTAAGCATTCTTTTGTAAAGCAAAGGATTAAGGAATATAGTACTAAAAGCAAGACTACTCAGAGTTCTATTTTTACAAGGAGAAGAGAAAAATTCACCATATTGATCATCCAGGAATATCTAGTTCAACACTATTCATATGATTAACATAGATAGAACACAGAGTCTTGCAGAATACACAGAACCTAGCAGACAGCTCAAATATTTTAGTGAAACGAATGAGTATGATCTTACTTTCCTTATTTTTAATAATATATATGACGTAGTTCAACTCCGTCTGCACAAACGTGCAAACATTAAAAAGGTGTATGAGAAACAGCAACTATTTTCTCAAATTCAGCAATGCACAAGTAAAACCAATGTGCCACATTTCCTTCCTGTAAAACATATGCTTCCAAATATTTCTATTTGAATTAACAGCACCGATGCCCTTCTATCACCCAAGGGCAAAAACCCAGTCATCTTTGACTCTCCATTCACTGTCTGATTTTATATTCATTCTATTTCCAAGTTTTTGTTAATTCAGACTCTTTAAACCTCCTGCTCAGTCCTGCTTATTTCCAAGGGGGGATATAGAAGCACCTCCCCCCAACCCCTGCCAAAGCATCAATCCACGCTTGATAATAGTCCACTTGGGGATAAAAGCCACACTGGGGCAAGGCTCATAATCCCCCAAAAATGTTTTTACAACTCCTGACACTAAAGTTTTTATGATTAAATTCTAAAATTTGGCTCCATCCAGACTCTGCTCTAAGTCTCACCTCCATTAATCCAATTACTTGCAAGTCATCCTTTGCCCAATCTAACCGGTTCTGGCTGCCCTTCACTGACTCCCATTCTTTGCCTTTGCAAAGCATCTCATTGCCTGGAATATTGCTCTACCCTTCTGCTTTCCACGTAAAGCAGTCCTGTGGGGCCTTCAAAACTGAGTTCAGAAGCCTCTCCTCCACAGCCCATGCCAGACCTCTGAGGTTGGAAGTAACTGCCCACCTCCTCTGAGATTATGGAACACTTGAACTTCTCTTTCAGAAATTAACACTTAGACTCTATAACAGTGATCTGCATACATCTTCTGTCTCCTACCAGCTGTAAAGCACCAAACAAAAACACACCTCTGTGTCCTTCCAACAGCATTCAGAGCAGATCTTATGAGTACTATGGGTTTGAAGAACATTTGATTAATTAATGTTACACAAAGACCTTTCCATGAAAGGACAATACATGTCCATCTGCACTTTTAGGCAATCTTTGGTTTACAGAAAACTAAGCCACATAATGTTTTTCAAATTTTCGATACCAGCCTAGCTTCCTTGAATTTTAAACTTGGGGAATCAGAGGGTCTGAGAAGAAAATTATGTTCAGTTATCAGTCCAGATCATTCAGGCAGAAAACATTTGTCGAGCCACCCATCAACCATCAACCCCTACAGATTACAGACACGCAGCAGTGCCCCCAGCGTTCAACCAGATGCCTTACTTTGCGGTAGACTATCATATTTGGAGAACTCTCCTCTGGGTCTGCGATCCCCACTGCTCTCTGATCCCCGGATCCCTGAGCCATCCTGGGTGTCTTCACTCACACTGCAAAAATAAATGAATAGACCATTAAGACAGGAAAGAATTACAGAAGAAAAAGCTTTGCCACACAAAGAACTAAGTATCTGTTGGCAGGTGGCATGGAAATGAAACATGATGTAACTGCTTTTTGTTCCTCATTAGTTTAAGTGGTATGTTTTTAAGTCAGGGGTAATTGTTGTTTGATTATCCATATACATGCTTCTCATTCCAAAGCCACATGGTTTGCGCGTTTTGTTTTCAGCTCAGAATCACACACTCTAGGGGTGATCAGATGGCAATCTTAAAAACCTTCTGGAGATAGATGAAGTCAATCATTCGAATGTAGATTTTGTCTTATCAAATTTCATGATTAATTCTATGTATTAAAATATGAATATTTTATAAAGAAAATGCAAATCAACACCACCAAGAGATACCACTTACACACACCAGGATGGTTATAATTTTTTAACTCAAACAAGCATTGGCAAGGATGTAGGAAAATCAGAACCCTTGTACAGTGTTGATAGAAATGTAAAATGGTTCGGTCACTATGGAAAACAGTTTGTTAGTTCCTCAAAAAATCAGATATAGAATTTACCATATAACCTGGCAATTCCACTCATAAGAATTAAAAGCAGGCATTCAAACCAATATTTGAACACATATGTTCAGAACAGCACTATTCACTGAAAAATGGAAACAACTCAACGTCCCTCAACTGATGAATGACTAAACAAAATACGGTCTGTCTCTACAATGGAATATAGTTCAGCCACCCAAAGTAATAAAGTACTGATATACACTACAACATAGATCAGCCTTGAAAACATTATGCTAAGTAAAAGAAATTCGACACAAAAGGTCACTGCGAGGGACTGAATATTCGTGGGAAATAGATGGGGAAACAGTGGAAACAGTGTCAGACTTTATTTGGGGGGGCTCCAAAATCACTGCAGATGGTGACTGCAGCCATGAAATCAAAAGACGCTTACTCCTTGGAAGAAAGTTATGACCAACCTAGATAGCATATTCAAAAGCAGAGACATGACTTTGCCGACTAAGATCCGTCTAGTCAAGGCTATGGTTTTTCCTGTGGTCATGTATGGATGTGAGAGTTGGACTGGGAAGAAGGCTGAGCGCTGAAGAATCGATGCTTTTGAACTGTGGTGTTGGAGAAGACTCTTGAGAGTCCCTTGGACTGCAAGGAGATCCAACCAGTCCATTCTGACAGCCCTGGGATTTCTTTGGAAGGAATGATGCTAAAGCTGAAACTCCAGTACTTTGGCCACCTCATGCGAAGAGCTGACTCATTGGAAAAGACTCTGATGCTGGGAAGGATTGGGGGCAGGAGGAGAAGGGGACGGACTACCGACGGTGAGATGGCTGGATGGCATCACTGACTCGATGGGTGTGAGTCTGAGTAAACTCCAGGAGATGGTGATGGACAGGGAGGCCTTGCGTGCTGCGATTCATGGGGTCGCAAAGAGTCGGACACAACTGAGCGACTGAACTGAACTGAAAATTTATATGCTAAAATCCTAACCCCAAAACTGGTAGAATTAAGAGGTACAGGGTGTGATGGGATTTGTGTCCTGATGAAAGAGATCCCAGAGTGCTCCTTTCCACCAAGTGAGGACCCAAGCAGAAGAAAGCCACCCATGAAGAGGGAATTGAGTTCTCATCACACACCAGATCTACTTAAGCCTTGATCTTGGACTTCCCTGTCTCTAGAACTGTGAGAAACAAATTTCTGTTGTTCATAGGTCAGCAGGTCTATGGTACTCTGTTATAGCAGCCTGAAGGGACTGAGGCAGTCCATCTTCCATTTACATGAAATATCTAGCAGAGGGAAATCCACAAAGACAGAGAGCAGATTCGTAGTTACCAGCAGTTGAGGGGAGGAGGAAATGGACTCGATGTTTAATGGATGTGGGGTCTCCTTTGGGGATGATGGAAACATTTTTGAACTAGATAGAGGCAAAGGCTGCAGAACCCTGTGAATGCACTTAGTGCCACTGAAATGTACACCTTAAAATTAATTTTAAGTTACCCAAATTTCATCTCAATTAAGAAAAACAAATATTTTTAATTTGACCTAAAAAAAAAAAAAAAAAAAAAAAAACAGCCTGAAAAGACAGCAGTAGACAATGAGAGCATATGGAATTTTTTAGTTAAAGAAGCAAATTCAGTTCTTGGTATGATGCACTATTTACTGGGTGACTTCGAACAAATTAAATAACCTGCTGGTTTCCTTTGCTAACTTTCTTTTAAAGCAAACATGCTGAATGCCCACTAGTGCCCAGAAGCATGCCAAGTCACCTTCCCCTACACTGCTCTCATCAGTAAAATGTGAATTTCACTGAGTATTCACAGGTAAGGGTCAAATAAATCGAGTGTAAAGTATCGTATCAAGCCATAAAAGTCCTGTACAAATGTTATCGCTAATCTAAGACCCTGCCTGGGTTGTTTGCACAAAATTCATGGGCTTTTCATCAAAGAAAACTTTTATAAATACCATATTTGACAGAAAAGGCCATTTCAATTTAAAATATAAACTCAGGAAACATTTTATTAGAAAAATAACTTGGTACCAAAGGTCATCCCATAAAAACAAATTTGGGCAGAAGATGGGGAAGAGACAGGAATTTGCAATTTATGTGAAGAATTTAATTGCCCCAAGTATCCCATGTGAATAATGTTGCTTGTTTTCTTCTTCGTTTATGAATTAGTCTGCATTTTAACAGTTAGATTACAAGCAGAGATAAAGAACATTGTATTATCTCTACCCACTGTAATGTCAGTATTTCTATGAATATTGTACTACATGGAAACACTCATTATGATTCTCATCAGTCACTCTTACAGTTAAGTGAACAACATGCAGTTTTATTTTTAAACAACTAACTTACTTATTCTTTTACCTGAACACAGAACATGACCGAGCATTAAAAACAAAAACTAAATCTATTTAGGTATCTCATTTACCTATGTAACAGACCCATCTTGGGTTTCTATGCTTTCCTTCAAAATGAACACTTTCAGTTTGAGGAGCATATTATCTCCCTCCGTCCCTCTCTGCTTGCAATAATAGCAAGACTGGAAATGACCTGGAAGCAAAGGTGTCAGCCCTCCTTCTGCCTTTCCCTGGCCACTCCTTACCCTCAACAACATTCCTATGTATTCAAACAGGCTGGTGAGCCAGGCTCTGGACTTCAGACTGCTCACTGAGTGCAAATAGCCTCTAGTTTGGAACTTTAGTGAGTCTAATATGTATTAGAAAAGCTGCTATTTTAGGTTTCTCTATCAACTCATTTTAAAATTCAGACAAGTCATTTAACTTTCCTAGGTCTAGAAAGAATCCTTTCTAAAACAGTGATGCAAGCACTTTCTAGTCTATATGTCAACAGATGTTAGACAGCACTAGATGTGAAAGGTGTAGGTAAGGATACTCTAATTAAATCGCTGACTACGGAGCTGGAGTTCCTAAAATTAAAGAACTAGGTTCTCATTTATCACGGTATAGCATAAATTTTTACTTTTAAATAAATTGAAGTAAGAGTCTTTTAAATTTAGTGGTGGAGAAAAACAAAACCTTCTCTATGTTACTTAAATACACACACATATAAACACAGTTAACTTGTAACATTCACGAATGTTTTTCTGAAAAAAACCCAACTACATGCAATAGAAAGAAAACATGTCAAGAATAATATTTTTCTACACTCATTTTCAACTAATAAAAGAGAAAAAGAGCAAACGAGTTGCCACCACGCACTTCACAATCTCCAGAGACATGCTGGCCTAGTGGTGACAAGCTGGCCTCTGTCATGGACAGATCTAAGTCTGAATCCAGGCTCCACACCTAGCTGAGTGATCGGGGCGAGTTACTTTACCTCTCTGTGCCTTTGTTTTCTTATCTGTCACAAACCACAGCCCCAGCAGAGTTGAAAACCGAGAAGCCTTCCCTCTAAACCGAGAAGCCTGGACTCCTCACCTGATCTGCAACTACCTAGCTGCTGGAACCAGGTCAAACCACAGCCCTAACTGGACACCAGCTGCACATCCTTAGGATTCCAGTTCCGCCTTAGACCCTCAGAACTTCAAATTTCTAACTTTTCTTCAGAGACTCACAGAATGTCCCATGCTGCCTCTCTTCCATCATCACTGCCTATATACTAGCTCATTGCCTCTAATCATGGCCATATTCATGCTGAACTCAAAAAATCACCCAACTGATAGGCTAGCGCGCCCCCTCCCAGACTCAGCACCCCTCCCCACGAAGCAATTCCTGTAATACCAGCACCCGCCACTAGGTGCCGTAGGACTCAAGATTTAATCTTGGTGCAAACACTGAGCATCCATCCAACGGCACAAAATTTCACGCTTCGTTCTGGAGATATAAAGATAAATCAGACACAAATGGTCCCCCTTAAAATGTTCAGAGGCCAGGAGGGGTGACATGTCCAGAAATGTAGGAAATTTTAACGTGTGGGTGCTCAGTTATGACAGCACATACCAAGAAGAGGTGACGACTACCATCAGAAGGATGAACAGGAGTCTGGGGCAGGCAGAAGAGGTCCTTCCAGCCTGGCTCACAACACGGGTATGGTCATCTGAAGCCACAGAAGTGGCAGACACTCGAAAGGAAAAATATACATAACGGTGATCTGATGTCAAGGAGATTAAGTGGGAGTCAGTCAAAGGTGGAAACTGAAATCACAGGGATTTGCAACTACCTGAATTCATATGACTTTGCTCACTTGTCTATCAGGGATCTCCACTGCTAGAAAGCCAGTTCTGCCCGAGCAGAGTCTTTGTCAGTGGGATCGACCCCTCTAATTCCTGACATCTAGAAGGTACTTAAATATTTTTAATGAATGACAGAACTGGTAAGATTTCACTAAGATGTAGTGTATCCCATCAAGAACACTCATCTAGTTAACAAGCCATTAAAACTGCTCAGCAAAGAAGGCTCTTGACCCACAAAGAGCCATGGATGGAATCACACATGAAGACTTTCCCCAAGGTTTATTGACATGGGCCCGCCCCAACTCAGCAATACACTTTTGCAATCCATGAGCAATTTAGATCAGAGGGAATGTGTAGGAGGGTAGAAAGTATATGAGGAGAGACCCTGTGAATAATAAAACAACTGAACATTTGTGACTCAAACTCTAATTAGTAAATCTTCTGAAAGTCAGGACTCCAATTCACTCCAAATATACATTGTATTTGTAGCTTCAGTTACAACCAGTGCCAGCTGTTTTCCATTGTACGCTGGCCTCTCTAGAGCAAGCATGGCCTAGGGGCCAGCAGACAATGATGCTGAGCAGGGCAGGTAGGAAGGACCTCGATGATGTGGGAAAGGGAGGGGCTTTAAAGTCACACCAGGAATTGCTTCTCAGCTCTGGCCACATCAAAGCTGTTGTGTGTGTGGCCTTTGGCAATTGATTCCTTCACCCTATACTTTCGGGTCTTCACCTGGAAGCAGAGAATCCTCTACTTTGCAGGGGTTGCCATTGAAGAAGGAATAAAACAAGCCACACGAATTTTCTTGGCAAAGAATAAATTGTAGCAACTGACCAGCAGTCTTGTTTTTGACCAGCGCTTGGCCAAGTGAAACTGCCAGACTAATGACACCAGAATCGCCAGAGAAAGCCTTCCCCCACATCAGGTCTTCGGAGTATCTGAGATGGAGCCACCAGCAGTCTCCCAAGCTTCTCCGGTGATCCTGAGGCTCAACTAAAAGCAGACCACTACAGTTTTGCTGCTGCTGCTGCTGCTAAGTCGCTCCAGTCGTATCCGACTCTGTGTGACCCCATAGACGGCAGCCCACCAGGCTCCCCCGTCCCTGGGATTCTCCAGGCAAGAACACTGGAGTGGGGTGCCATTTATACCACAGCACCACTAAAACCAGCCTCACAAGCAGCAAGAAGCCTGAAACATCGTGCCTGCCACCCCTAAATGCCCAGCCCTCAAAGCCCTATTCAGGGAAAGACCTTGTAGGAGAGGTAATCAAACCCTGCTTGTGATACAGTCTAAATATTTATGCTGCCAAATAAGAACTTCTGTTGATATTTCCTCTCCCTCATATTATATCCAATTCATATTGTTTGCCTCGGCCCATTAAAATCCAATGGATTTATTTTCTGACATCAGCGATGTTGAGTACTTTAGAAAAAAAAAAAATTTTACAAGATGTGTGCTAGCTCGGTAGTACAATCTTGTTTATACAGCTCTAATCTGACTGAGTGGGCAGGAACCTCAAGGGGGAAGAAGGAAGAGCAACAGCTCTTAAGAACAAACAACACTTTCTGTTACTGCAGAGTCTGCCAACTTGATGTCTCCTATATACTCAGAGTTCAGCTACTCCATGACGGCTCGAGTGTCTGTTTCAAGCAATGCACCAAAGATCTGAAAACAAGGGGCTACAGGCTATAGTTCAACCCTTAGGGGTCAATCTTGCTGGCATGCCAGGTACTCAGGATTTTACTAGGCTGTAGTCACTTGGGACTTCATTTTAAGGAAGTCATTTTAGGACTTCAGAACTTAAGGATTCCCAAGAGCTGATTCAAGGCCCTGAACAAGATAAGCAGCCTCAGAATCACCAGGTTGTAGGATTGGGAGGGGGCGGGGGGAGGGTGGTGATAAAGATACATGTTCCTGGTTCCCATGCTCCAGAAATTCTAATTCTGTAGGCCTAAGACAGTCCCTTTGTTGTTGTTCAGTCGCTAAATTGTGTCCAACTCTTTCCGACCTCTTGGACTGCAGCACACCAGGCTTCCCTGTCCTTCACCATCTCCCAGATTTTACTGAGTTGGTGATGCTGTCTAAGCATCTCATCTCTGCTGCCCACTTCTCCTCTTGCCCTCAATCGTTCCCAGCATCAGGGTCTTTTCCAATGAGTCAGCTCTTTGCATCAGGTGGCCAACACACTGGAGCTTCAGTCCTTCCAGTGAATATTCAGGGTTGATTTCCTTTAGGATTGACTGGTTTGAGCTTCTTGCAGTCCAAGGGACTCTCTATAGAGTCTTCTCCAGCACTACAACTCAAAGAATGTCCCTGGAGACTTATAAATGAAAACGTCCCCTCGGTGATTTGGAAGCACAGTCAGGTTTGGGAACTAGTGACTTAGATCCCATGGAGTCTGCCTTCTCTTCACCTGATCACTCCCATCCTGCGCTGCTGACTTGCTGGGCAGCCATGCTGACTAAGGTGGGGCTTCTTTAACTTCCCTTGAATTCTGCCAGAAACTCACTGTGATGGATAAAGCTAGAATCCTGGAGTCAAAGAACTGGCTCTCAGTCCTGGCCATGCTACTTAAGAGCCGTGCGACCATGAACAGTGTATTTCTATGCTTATTTAGCCTCGTTGAGCCTTGGTTTCCTCTTCCATAAAATGGAACAAATACTCATCACCTGTACCAGTGGGTCTCCACTTTGCCTGCTCATTAGAATCACCTGGGCAACGCCTCATGGCAACTCTAACACGTGGATGTTATCGCTCCCACACTACAGATGAGAGCACTGAAGCTCAAGAACATAGGCCACTTGCCCAAAGGTAAAACAGCCTGTCAGTCAAGAATCTAGAATTCAAATCACACAGACCTTAAGGCCCACAGACTTTCTCCAACAAGTCAGCTTGGTCTCCAGTGAAATCACCGATACAAAGTGTTGAAAACAAAATTTTGTAAATATACAAAATTTCAGTATATACTTAAATATACAGTATTTAGCACACATAGTCTGATTACAACATGCTCAGTAGCAGGTATTTCTGGTATAAGATACAACTGGTACCCAGCAGGTTCTCAGCTAATTAATGGTTCTTTCTTAATGACATCAGTGAAGCGGATGTCCCCATATCAACCCTACCTGAAGGCATATAAATAAATACAATCCTCCCTAAGTTGCTCCGCTTCCTGCCAGCCTAAACAAACTAACCGACCAAAGCTGCTTATAAAGAAAGATATTTTTGCATTCCTTATATTAAACACAAGTCCTAAAAAGCTGGGAGGGAGAAGTGGAAAATTCTTCACAGAGCAGGATGCGCTTGGCCATGTGACATGCGTTAGTTCTGTTACTGCAATCTGTACTTGGAGTTCAGGGCATCCTCTCTTACCAGGGGCTGTAAACTCCACACAGCTCTGGACAGTGCAGACCCTGCCAAGTCTTTGCTGACTCCTCCTGCCTTTTGAACTTTTCTTCTGTTAACAGTATACCCGCTATGTCCTTCCACCTCCTCTCTGAACTCGAAACTTCCGTGACCCTTATGGCAATCTGGCTCCCTGCAAAGACATCCCCTACCCTGCACGTAGTGGCCCTCACCTTACCTACCTCAAGACCAGGAAGGAAGGCAAGCATCCTCCTGGCTCTCCACTGCTGCTTCAATGATTTCCCTCCTGTCGCTCTACCCAAACTTCTCTTGCAACGCTCAGACCATCAGCCATGCCACTGTTAAGGCATGAGGGCACCCATCCTCTCCTGTTAAGCTTTTGCATTTTCTGAAGATTCCAGCTTGCAGGTCTCAGAGGCTTTCTCCATCCCTTGGTCAACTCAGCGACTTTAATGTTAGAGCCAGAGCTGGTTTGTCTGCCCTTCTCTTCCCTCATCTGAACTCTTTCCCTTCCTCCTCCTTAGCGACCATCTCACATGGCCACAC
>SJYA01001439.1:193583-224639 GCA_006410615.1 Neotragus moschatus
TTTACAAGATGTGTGCTAGCTCGGTAGTACAATCTTGTTTATACAGCTCTAATCTGACTGAGTGGGCAGGAACCTCAAGGGGGAAGAAGGAAGAGCAACAGCTCTTAAGAACAAACAACACTTTCTGTTACTGCAGAGTCTGCCAACTTGATGTCTCCTATATACTCAGAGTTCAGCTACTCCATGACGGCTCGAGTGTCTGTTTCAAGCAATGCACCAAAGATCTGAAAACAAGGGGCTACAGGCTATAGTTCAACCCTTAGGGGTCAATCTTGCTGGCATGCCAGGTACTCAGGATTTTACTAGGCTGTAGTCACTTGGGACTTCATTTTAAGGAAGTCATTTTAGGACTTCAGAACTTAAGGATTCCCAAGAGCTGATTCAAGGCCCTGAACAAGATAAGCAGCCTCAGAATCACCAGGTTGTAGGAGTGGGAGGGGGCGGGGGGAGGGTGGTGATAAAGATACATGCTCCTGGTTCCCATGCTCCAGAAATTGTAATTCTGTAGGCCTAAGACAGTCCCTTTGTTGTTGTTCAGTCGCTAAATTGTGTCCAACTCTTTCCGACCTCTTGGACTGCAGCACACCAGGCTTCCCTGTCCTTCACCATCTCTCAGATTTTACTGAGTTGGTGATGCTGTCTAAGCATCTCATCTCTGCTGCCCACTTCTCCTCTTGCCCTCAATCGTTCCCAGCATCAGGGTCTTTTCCAATGAGTCAGCTCTTTGCATCAGGTGGCCAACACACTGGAGCTTCAGTCCTTCCAGTGAATATTCAGGGTTGATTTCCTTTAGGATTGACTGGTTTGAGCTTCTTGCAGTCCAAGGGACTCTCTATAGAGTCTTCTCCAGCACTACAACTCAAAGAATGTCCCTGGAGACTTATAAATGAAAACGTCCCCTCGGTGATTTGGAAGCACAGTCAGGTTTGGGAACTAGTGACTTAGATCCCATGGAGTCTGCCTTCTCTTCACCTGATCACTCCCATCCTGCGCTGCTGACTTGCTGGGCAGCCATGCTGACTAAGGTGGGGCTTCTTTAACTTCCCTTGAATTCTGCCAGAAACTCACTGTGATGGATAAAGCTAGAATCCTGGAGTCAAAGAACTGGCTCTCAGTCCTGGCCATGCTACTTAAGAGCCGTGCGACCATGAACAGTGTATTTCTATGCTTATTTAGCCTCGTTGAGCCTTGGTTTCCTCTTCCATAAAATGGAACAAATACTCATCACCTGTACCAGTGGGTCTCCACTTTGCCTGCTCATTAGAATCACCTGGGCAACGCCTCATGGCAACTCTAACACGTGGATGTTATCGCTCCCACACTACAGATGAGAGCACTGAAGCTCAAGAACATAGGCCACTTGCCCAAAGGTAAAACAGCCTGTCAGTCAAGAATCTAGAATTCAAATCACACAGACCTTAAGGCCCACAGACTTTCTCCAACAAGTCAGCTTGGTCTCCAGTGAAATCACCGATACAAAGTGTTGAAAACAAAATTTTGTAAATATACAAAATTTCAGTATATACTTAAATATACAGTATTTAGCACACATAGTCTGATTACAACATGCTCAGTAGCAGGTATTTCTGGTATAAGATACAACTGGTACCCAGCAGGTTCTCAGCTAATTAATGGTTCTTTCTTAATGACATCAGTGAAGCGGATGTCCCCATATCAACCCTACCTGAAGGCATATAAATAAATACAGTCCTCCCTAAGTTGCTCCGCTTCCTGCCAGCCTAAACAAACTAATCGACCAAAGCTGCTTATAAAGAAAGATATTTTTGCATTCCTTATATTAAACACAAGTCCTAAAAAGCTGGGAGGGAGAAGTGGAAAATTCTTCACAGAGCAGGATGCGCTTGGCCATGTGACATGCGTTGGTTCTGTTACTGCAATCTGTACTTGGAGTTCAGGGCATCCTCTCTTACCAGGGGCTGTAAACTCCACACAGCTCTGGACAGTGCAGACCCTGCCAAGTCTCTGCTGACTCCTCCTGCCTTTTGAACTTTTCTTCTGTTAACAGTATACCCGCTATGTCCTTCCACCTCCTCTCTGAACTCGAAACTTCCGTGACCCTCATGGCAATCTGGCTCCCTGCAAAGACATCCCCTACCCTGCACGTAGTGGCCCTCACCTTACCTACCTCAAGACCAGGAAGGAAGGCAAGCATCCTCCTGGCTCTCCACTGCTGCTTCAATGATTTCCCTCCTGTCGCTCTACCCAAACTTCTCTTGCAACGCTCAGACCATCAGCCATGCCACTGTTAAGGCATGAGGGCACCCATCCTCTCCTGTTAAACTTTTGCATTTTCTGAAGATTCCAGCTTGCAGGTCTCAGAGGCTTTCTCCATCCCTCGGTCAACTCAGCGACTTTAATGTTAGAGCCAGAGCTGGTTTGTCTGCCCTTCTCTTCCCTCATCTGAACTCTTTCCCTTCCTCCTCCTCAGCGACCATCTCACATGGCCACACGCTGAAGCTTGCCATCACTGGTGGCTGTACCACTTCAAGTCTCAGTACAAACCGAGAGGGCACCCTCTTCCCACTGCCCCTCTTTCCAGATCACCTACTCTACATTCCCAACAAACATTCTTCATCCTTAGACATTCCACCCATTTCAACCACACCTTTGGTACCGTCCTTCACATTCTTCTCTCCCTGGCTCCAATATTTCAATCACTCGTCATCACTCTCTTACAAACGGCCTCCACTTCCTCACGTCCCCCTTTCTGTGTCATATTTGCTGACAAAACTCCAACACTGGTGGAACCCAACTCTCCGGCACACAAAATATCTGAATATCCAAGCTCACATTGAGCAGGTGAACACTGTAGGGTCGGGAGAAAATCACACCACCAGGCTGACAAGCTGCAGTTTAGATTCATGAGCACAAAATTTCAATGAGAAGAAAGGAAAGAAGGAAGGGAGGGAGGCAGGAAGGAAAAACAAAAAGGAAAAGAAAGCCAATCAATTCTGCTCACCAAACCTAAAAGGTTTTCCTGCCAAACTTGCCTTCTGAATTGGCTATCTTCTAACTTCTTGTTCAAGCTTCATACATGGTCTCAGTTGATGGGCTCAGTTCGAAATCCACTGAAGAAATGGAAGCCAGCAGAAGGCAAGGCACTTTGCCAACAAAGGTCCATATAGTCAAAGCTATGGTTTCTCCAATACTCATGTACGGATGTGAGAGTTGAACCTTAAAGAAGGCTGAGAGCCGAAGAATTGATACTTTCAGACTGTGGTGCCGGAGAAGACTCTTGAGAGTCTCTTGGACAGCAGGGAGATCAAATTTGTCAGTCCTAAAGGAAATCAATGCTGAATATTCATTGGAAGGACTGATACTGAAGCTGAAGTTCCAATACTCTGGCCACCTGATGGGACAAGCTGATTCACTGGAAAAAGCATCCCTTGATGCTGGGAAAGACTGAAGGCAGGAGGAGAAGGGGATGACAGAGGATAAGATGGCTGGATGATATCACTGACTCAATGGACATGAGCTTGAACAAACTCCAGGAGATAGTGAAGGACAGGGAAGCCTAGCTTGCTGCCATTCATGGGGTCGCAAAGAGTTGGACGCGACTTAGCAACTGAATAACAACAGCAATGTTGTTGTCTTACACTTCAGAGAGTAAGTGTGTTGGAGGTCTTTGAGGAGACAGTGAAGGACAGGGAAGCCTGGTGTTCTGCAGTCCGTGGAGTCGCAAAGAGTCGGACATGACTTAGTGACTGAACAACAAGAAGGCAAGTCTCTCATCTTGAGACAGCCTCACCTAAACCACCAGGTTCTTGGTCTTTTTTCCACTGCGATGGAAATGTTGCTGCATTTCCTAAAGGGAAATCACTCTGCTTTTGCTCTTCACTGGAAGGTGATAGATAGCACACTGCTTCTCAACTACGCCCTCTCACCACACCGATAGGCTCCTATGGGATAACAGCGGATGACACCTCAAAGACCTCCAGCACACCTACTCTCTGAAGTGTAAGACAACAAACATCGCTGTTGCTATTCAGTTGCTAAGTTGCGTCCAGCTCTTTGCCACCCCACGAACAGCAGCAAGCTAGGCTTCCCTGTCCTTCACTATCTCCTGGAGTTTGTTCAAACTCATGTCCAGTGAGTCATAGGGAAATGTCAAGTCAAGAGAGAAAGCAAAAACAAGAAGACCGGGGGAATTTGAAGCTTCTAGCAGCTACAACTGCAAGACACATTAAGCATAGCCCAACTCCTGGCCAAATTCAATCAAACTGGAAGGCCTGGTTACCTCAGTTTCTATTACCTGATTCATCATACTTGGCTTTCAAGAAAAAAAATCATGATCCACGCCGAAGCAATGAAAACACACCATCTAGAGAGACTAGCAGTCGTGAAAACCAGATATGACACAGAAGTTGATATTATGAGACAAGAAATTTAAAATCACTATCATCAAATATGCTAAAGGTTCTAACAGAAAAAGAGATGATAATGAAAGCAGAGAGGTAGAAATGCTTCCCAAAAAATCCTTAAAAAGTTAATGCTAAAAGTCAAAAGCACTGCAACACATGAAGAATGCCTTCAGTGGGCTCATGTGTGGACTCTATATGGCCAGGGAAAGATTCAGTGAGCTTGAGGTCTATAGAAACTTCCAAAAGTGGGGGGAAGAAAGGTGGGGGGCAGGAAGAAAAAATTTTAGTGGAACAGAATACCCAAAATCTATGGTACATATCTAAAGGTATAACTGCAGGACCAGGAGGAAAAAAAGAGAAAGAAGACATATTTAAAGAGATATTGACAAAATTTTCCAAAGTTAATGACAGACACAGAAATGCAGATCCANGGGGGCAGGAAGAAAAAATTTTAGTGGAACAGAATACCCAAAATCTATGGTACATATCTAAAGGTATAACTGCAGGACCAGGAGGAAAAAAAGAGAAAGAAGACATATTTAAAGAGATATTGACAAAATTTTCCAAAGTTAATGACAGACACAGAAATGCAGATCCAGAAAGATAAGAGGCCAATCAGCATACATGAAAACAGAACAGTACCCCGAGACACACCATATTCACACTGCAGAAGATGAAAGACAGGAAAAATCTTGAGAGAAACAAGAAGAAAAACCTTAGCTATGGAAAAACAAGGATAAGAATTCCATGGGGCCTCTCACCAGAAATCGCCCAAACATGAGTGGAACGGAATAGTAAAAATATTGATAGAGGAAAAAATACCACCTTGGAAGTCTACATCGAGTGAAAGGATCCTTCAGGAATGAAGGAAAAATAAACTTTCTCAGACAATAAATACTGAGTGAGTTCATCCATCACTAGCCAACTTGCCGGCAAGACATGCTAAAAATTCTTTAGGCAGAGGAAAATTTTACCGGTCAGAAACTTGGATCTACCAAATTAAAGAGCAAGCATCAGGGAAGAAATAAAGGGAAATAAAATGGCATTGAAACATGTATACTATCATGTAAGAAACGAATCGCCAGTCTAGGTTTGATACAGGATACAGGATGCTTGGGGCTGGTGCACTGGGATGACCCAGAGAGATGATATGGGGAGGGTGGTAGGAGGGGGGTTCAGGATTAGGAACTCATGTACACCCATGGCGGATTCATGTCAATGTATGGTGAAACCAATACAGTATTGTAAAGTAAAAAAAATAAAGAGCAAAAAAAAAAAAATTTTTTTTAATCTTGTATTTTATTATTCTTAATTGACCTACAAGAAGAGAGACTTTCTAGATTGTGTTTTTTCATTGCCTCTTAGCATGGTTTGTGATTTTTTTGTTGAAAGCCAAACACAGTGCACCAAGTAATAGGAACTAAGGTAACCAGGGCTTCCACATGAGGTTTTTATTTAGTTTGGCCAGGAAAAAAACTTTTTTAAAGATTAGCCTATCAGTGCCTAACACAGAACTCGGGAGTACCCCCCTCCCCAGACAATCAACTAGTTCAAGGGTCAGCCAACTAGGGCCTCTGGGACAAACCTAGTTCTGCCTGTGTTCGTATGGTCTGTGAGCTAAGAATAGTTTTTACCTTTTCAGATGGTAGAAAAAAATTAAAAGAAGAAGAATACTTTGTGACACATGAAAACTGCATAAAATCAATATTCTGTGCCATAAACAAAGTTTTACCAACACCCATCTGCTTACTTATTGCCTTGGCTGCTTCCCTACTATAAGGACGGGGCTGAGAAGTTGTAGCACAGTTGACGTGGCCCACAGAGCCCAAAGGATTTACTCTTTGATCCTTCACATAATTTTTTTTCTGTTCCCTGAACAGGCCTGATCACTTCATTTTTCAGAGGCTGGAACCAAGGGCTGGGAGACAGAATTACACTCAAATGTCACTTTCCTGGTCAGTTAACAGAGCCAGTATGAAAATGCAAGTCTTCAGATCCAAGTACCCAAGAGGACTTACATTTTGTAAGTACAGATTTCAGGACTGTAGTGTCTAATACTACTGCCTAATACTACTGCCTCTAGGGACTNAGACAGAATTACACTCAAATGTCACTTTCCTGGTCAGTTAACAGAGCCAGTATGAAAATGCAAGTCTTCAGATCCAAGTACCCAAGAGGACTTACATTTTGTAAGTACAGATTTCAGGATTGTAGTGTCTAATACTACTGCCTAATACTACTGCCTCTAGGGACTACATAAGTAACATTTTAGCATTCTCTTATTTCACATGAAAGATAGTGTGACGGCTAGAGGAGAAACAGGGGTGACAGAGAAGCTCTGCCAGCTTCTACGCACAAGAAGGGGATGACTAAGAGATGAAAAGGATGACATGCTCCTAGGGGACCAAGAAGAAAAGCACTCCAATGGGCTTCTCTTTTTAGAAGATGTCAGCTTTACTCCTTGGTTTTTTGGTGTTTTCTTTCTTCTTTTTTTAACTTTTAGAAAAGGTAAAAATCAGTACCTTTATACTCTAAAACTAGGCAGTTAAATATGGGGTCCAGGACTTCGCTGATAGTCCAGTGGTTAAGAGTCTGCCTGCCATTGCAGGGAACATGGGTTCCATCCCTGGTCTGGGAAGATTCCCTATGCCACCGAGCAACTAAGCCCAGGCGCCGCAACTACAGAAGCTCTAACCCCATAGAGCCCGTGGTCCATAAGAGAAGCCACCCCAATGAGAAGCTTGTGTACCACATTAGAGAAAGCCCAAACATAGCAACAAAGACCTAGCACAGACAAAAATAAACAAATTAAATAAATTTCTCTTTTTGAAAAATAAGGGATCCATCTCTTTCATGACTCTGCAGTGCATACACGTGGAGTGTACAGACGTTTCCCCTTCTGGAGACAGCAAGACTTGACAAAAGAAAGATCTATTCATAAGGCTCATCAGGCAGGAGAAATATAGGTCAAAGAAATAAGAAGAGAGATTCCTAAGGGTACGATTTTATTCATATTATGTAGATGGAAGACAAAAATAGTACAATTAGAATGTACCATATCCTACACTAGAGGTCTGTCTTATAGCAGAACACACACACACCCCAGAACAACTAGAAAAGTTGGATAAAATTTTGGAAAGAGAGTTCCCAATGCAATGAGGTCATATGGAGAAGAAGGAAGTTTAGAAGGGAGTGGACATTTCTGCAACATTGCTGTAATGTATCTTGTCAAGTCCAACATCCATTCATGAAAATACTCTGAGCAAAATTTAAATGTGAGGAAATTTGCTTAATTTGATAAGGGATATATTAAAAACACATATAGTGACTCTTCAAAAATTTTCCCACCAAGACTAGGACTGAGACAAGGATGCCCACTATGACCACTCCTGTTCACCACGCTATTAGAGGTCTCAGCCAATGCAACAGACAAGAGAAAGAAATAAAAGGCACAAAGACAGCAATTTTGTTTGTTTAGTCACTCAGTCATATCCAACTCTTTTCCAACTCAATGAACTATAGTCCACCAGGCTCCTCTGTGCATGGGATTTCCCCAGCAAGAATACTAGAGTAGGTTGCCATTTCCTTCTCCAAGGGATCTTCCCCACCCAGGGATTGAACCTGCATCTCTGGCACTGCAGGCAGATTCTTTACCACTGAGCCACCTGGGAAGCCAACAATGACTGCAAAACAGAGGAAAAACCTTTTGCATGAAATTTAATTATGTCTATGGAAAAGTCATAATCTACCGATCAGACTTACTAGGCTTTACAAGCGAATTTAACAAAGTCACTGAATATAAGGTCAATATATAAAAATCAACAACAAATAATCAGAAAATGACGTTTTTTAAAAAGACCATTTAAAACAAACCAGAATTTGTTTAAAAAACCCAAATTGATAAAAACAGATAAGCTAACTGAAAAATAGGCAATAAACTTGAAGAGGGACTACAAAAGATTTTAAAAAAGTGACAAAAAAAAAAAAATACTAGCGAGGCACATCATTAGTCACCAAGGCAAACTGAGACCACAATGAGACACAACTATCCGGCCACCATAATGGCTACAATTAAAAAGTTTGACAGTTCCAAGTGTTGACAAGTATTTGGAGAAACCAAAACACTCATAAACTGATGATGGAAGCATAAACTGGTACAACCACTTAGAAAATCCCTTTGTAAGGCCCTCCTAAATTTGAATATATGTCCCAGAGATCCAGTCTTAGGAGTGTAACAAACAGAAACCCATTCATACGTGTGCCAAAAAACACATACAAAAAATTATAGCAGCATTATTCACAGTAAACCTACACTGGAAATGTCCCAAACACACATCAACAGATGAGTAAACTGTGAAATGCAACTGAGTGGGTTGCCATACAGCAGTAAAAATAAACTACTGCTACATGCCACATCATGGATGAATCTCTTAAACAGTACTGTGCCTAAGAAGAAACAAAAAGAGTACATACACATAATTCCATATGTATTTCCGCTATTTCAAATATGAGAAAGATACGGTGTTAGAAATCAGGTTAGTGGTCGCCACTGGGGAAAGAGGATATGTGGCACTACTGGGTGGGTGCAAGAGGTAGTTTGGGGGGAAAGGGTCCTATCCTCTCTCTTAACCTGGGAGTGACAATACAGATGTATTCACTTCGAAAATTCAGTGAGAAATGAGTTGTGTACTTTTCCAGGAAGAATGCAAATATTCGTGGAAAAGGGTATAGCATCTCGGATTCTCAAGGTAGCGCTCACATCACCTCAAGCAATGCCAAAAGGGATGAAATTGCAGAGATGTGGTTGCAGGGATGCTGGAGAAGCTAGAGGCTGTATCTGGCACTGCAATACACATACTCAGTTACTCTGTGTGTAGGCACAGACCAGGAGCAATAGCCACAGAACTAGAGAAACGATACAGAAGTGAAGCAAGATGAGAAACACACCACTTAACGGATGCTTCACGTTACCCAAAGACTTTGTTCTGGATGACGAAAGTCTTCCAACTCTTACAAAATATCTCAGAACTTCCCAAGAGTGGCTGAAATACTCTGCACTTGTTCTTAATAACTTTCTGAAAGTGAACGTCATCCAGTCGTGTCCTATTTTTTGCCACCCCATGGACTATATAGTCCATGGAATTCTCCAGGCCAGAATACTGGAGTTGGGTATAGCCCAACTTCTCCAGGGGATCTTCCCAACCCAGGGATCAAACCCAGGTCTCCCGCACTGCAAGCGGATTCTTTACCAGCTGAGCCACAAGGGAAGCCCAAGAACACTGGAGTGGGTAGCCTATCCCTTCCCCAGTGGATCCTCCTGACCCAGGAATTGAACTGGGGTCTCCTGCATTGCAGGCAGATTCTTTACCAACTGAGCTTTCAGGGAAGACTACTACTCCCCAGAAAATATATCCAAAGTCTTTCAGGCAGTTTAGAAGTTTGAGGTAGATACTGTATTTTTTGCCCAGTATATATATATATATATATACACATATATGTGTGTGTGTGTGTAAAGTTTACTTCTTCTGACAGAGAAAGGTGGGCTTGTGAACTGTCCTCAGCAAGGTATGCCATAGCACAGGACACACTGATTGGACCAAGACATGTGAGTCTAATCAGGACCAAGCAGGGTCCTTCTCTGAGGGGTGAGATAAGAACACTGGAAGAAAGAAGGCCCCTTCCCCATGAGGGATTAGTCTGAAGCCCTGTGAAGGGAAGGAGATTAATGACTATCTTCTTTCTGTGGCACAGAAGGCGGATATCAAGATGATGAGGTGTCGGGAAGAGGTGCTAATGGTATCATTTAAGTCCCTGGATCTAGCCATGCCTGAATTCCAAGATTTACTAGTCAGATTAATTCCTTTTTGCTTCAGTTGGTTTGAATTTTGTTTCCGTGCAGCTGTTTCCTGTCTACATCCAAGAGAACCCTGAATCATCATTATCACTATTACCTTTATTATATATATGTGGCATTCAATTCCTTCAACAGACTGGCCCCAATTTTCACTTGTCTTGTCAGTCACTATTTATCCATGTATAACCAACAATATGAATAATTTCAACCACAGGGCACTTTCCTCAACCAAGAATTCTCAATAAGCAAAGTTCAACTTAAAAAAAAAAACTACTTCTAAATGCACTTCTGATGGTCAACTGCTCACTCCTGTTAAAGATAATTAGAAAATATAAGAAACTGGGGATTCGAAATGGATTTTTTTTTAAGTGGGGGAGTATGGCAGATGGCAGGCTGGGTAAGTGGTTTTTGCAGAGAAGCTTTTGAAAGCTAAAGGAAGCCAAAGAAAGGAAAACCTAGAATTGACAGCATATGCTTTGGCGTAAAGCTAAATACCCTATGTGTTAGGGTGAGACATCTGAGAGCTTCCTAACTGGTCATGCCAAGCAAGCTAAATTAAGTTTATCCCAAGATGTACCCACTTTCCCCTCGAGCCACAGGATGATCCGGGAGTCAGCGGTCACTCTCTCAGTCTGAAAGCCAAAAAGGCATCGAACATTTGGACAGTGAGCCTGGCACAGTGGGTAGAAATGCCCATTTGCATGGAAGCTCTGCATTGACTGTAATAAAGCAAACCCACTCTCTCTCGTTTCACTGCAGGGGAGCAAACTCCTTGATAACAGTGGGAAGTAACTGGAAATTCATTGTGACATAACCTCCATCACCAACATTCTGTGAGGAAAATGTCACTCAGTCTAGCTTGCTTTCTCATTTTACCTGCAGGAAACATAAATAGTCAACAGTTTTCCTTACAACCTAAATTACCTTTCCCTGCTTCCCCTTAAGTTCTAAGCTCATCTACCCAGACTGAAAGTACCTGACTCAATAGAGAGGGATTAAAAATCCTTTGCACACTATGTCACCTCTAATCTTTTACTTACACTGAACTGCCTGAAGCACACTTTGGCCACCTCCGTCCCCTGCCCCATCTCTGCAGGCCCCCAACCCGTTGGTCCTCCAACAGCCAACTCACCCACTCAGCCTCTTCAGTGAAGTCTCCCTCCCCCATTCCATGTATGCATGCCTGTCTTAGCACACCCTGTTAATCCATCTTTTTCCCCCTCAACAGAGTTTAAAGCTTCCTAAACATCAGAGCCACATCTGATTCATGACCATCTACAAAAGGGCCTTCAGTAGTGGGACCACTGACATGATGAACAAGCAGGACAAGGAGCAGGGACCACCACCGGAGACCTTAGACCAACAGTGACTTAGGATAGGGGCTTGTATCCTTCCCCGCCCCCCAACTAATAACTGACTAAACCTCAGATTTCCAGGAATACCCTTCCTTTCAGGAATGCCCTCAAAGCAATCATAATTTCTCAGCCCCGTTCTGCACCTGCGGAGAACACAGATCAGCAGCATTAAGTGGTTTTGTCTAATGTCACCAGCAGTCAAGCCCCTAAACTACCTGCCATTCTGAAAGTTAAAGTGCCTTCCCTTAAAAAAAAAAACAAACTCAAATATAATCAATAAATGTATTCTTTGTGAATGTATCCTTTCTATTTTGACCAGCTGCTGAATCAGTCTTTGTTTTAGGATGTACGGTCAGCAAAATAATATAATGGCAGCTTCCTGTTCGGTTTGGAATCTAAATACTGTAACACTTACATAGTGGCTTCAGGGAAAGATATATAGGATATTTAAGTTGTTGCCTTTCTTCTACAGAGGTCATAAGCAGAAGAATAAAAAAAACAACCGCCAGCTCAAACAAGTGTTCTATTTGGATTGGGCAGTGTAGATCCCTATAATATTTTTCTAATTGGAATTAGTTGCTAATGACTAAGACTGGATGAAACAAATGGACAGCAACAGCTTTCTCCGCAGCACACACCCTTTGCTTTAACACAGTCCTCACCTACCCTAATGCTTCTCGACTCTGAGGTCTAGCACCAGACGCCATTCATCATCACACATGGATGGCTGTTGGGCTTTTTAAAAAAGCAAAATTGTTTCCTGGTTCCCATCTCTCTTTCAAAAATGTGGCAGAGGGCCCCCGGTTTCAAGAAAACTAAGGATAAGTACATTTCTTTCTGGGAATAAAAACTTTCTACATGTTTTACACACAAAACACGATTTGGGTGGGGAAAAAAAATGCAATTTAAGCTAATGTTGTGAAAGAAACCCCACTTGTTTCATTCATCTGCTTTACCTAACTGGCTCTGTGTTTGAGTTTGCAACCCATTTTCTAAGGCTTTTTCCTCCCTTCATTCATTCTACAATCAGCTCTCAAGCAATTACTATAAACCAGAATCTGACGAATGGTGAAGCAACAAGAGGGAATAAAACAGAGTTCTTTCTCTCAGGGAGTGGACATTTTAGTGGATGGAGACAAAGGGAAAACATATAGTGCAATGTCATGGTGATAAAGCTGAAGACAAGGCAATAAAGAGCACTGCATGGAATCGGGAGTTATATTTTAGCTACGATGATCTGGGAGGATGTGATGATGAAGATTTTACAATATTAGCCCTTACTCTGAAAGCAAACAATAACTGGCTTAACAATTGGTTTAATTATTATTATTAATACCTCGTACCTGAAAAGCTTGCTGTTATCCCCTCTGTTCACCTATGACATTTTTGCCTCTCTCCAGCAGCCTCTCTTCCAGGTCTGATTATACAGCGTTCTCTCTGAACTAAATGGTACTTACTGGCTTCATCATCTACTTACTACATAATCTGACATAAAATTCTATGCATTACGCTCCTAAACCATCAGTTAACATCTTTTATTGTTTATTTTCTATTCATTTCTATTTCTCTCCAAAAGAACTGAACTGATCTCAAGGGAAGGGTCTCTGTTTATCCCTGACCTAGTGATATATCCGCAAGACTCGGGATTTGGGGTCAGAAAAGATCTGGATTTAAATCTTGGTTTTAATAACTCAATAACTATCTGACCAAGGGCAAGTGACTGAACCACTTCTTCAACTTCAGTTTCTTCATCTGCAAAATGGGAGTGATACCACCTAATTCTTATTAAAAAACTTTGCTCTCCAATAGCTTTACAGGTTCAGTTCAGTTCAGTCGCTCAGTCGTGTCTGACTCTTCGCAACCCCATGGACCACAGCACGCCAGGCCTCCCTGTCCATCACCAATTCCCAGAGTTTACTCAAACTCATCTCCACTGAGTCAGTGATGTCATCCAACCATCTCATCCTCTATAGTCCCCTTCTTTAGTGTACTGACAGTTATAAGATCAGTCCCCTGCCATATGACAGCTCCACAGCTTTGTAGGCTGGGCAACTTTGGGCTTAGGAATCCAATTTCTCTCAAGCATATCCTGTGTCTTGCCTTGCAGTGGGGCAAGATAAAACCAGTGGGAGAGACAAACATGGACGTACAATTGCAAACTAGTTTGGAGGACCTCACTATATTGTGGCTATCAGGTAAATCTAGCCAGGCAGAAGCAAGCAAGCAACAAGAATAAGGATAATAACCACTTGTACCTTGCATCTTCTGTGTAACTGCCCAAGCACCTGCACCCAAACCAGTCCATGCACCCACCCTTGAAAAGGTCTATGGCCCCACACCGGGTCCAGTCTACACTGCACTACTATTAGTCCATCCTGCCTTCCCTTTTCACCACCCCGCCCCTCTACAGAGCTGTCACTCTGCAGGTCNGCCTTGCAGTGGGGCAAGATAAAACCAGTGGGAGAGACAAACATGGACGTACAATTGCAAACTAGTTTGGAGGACCTCACTATATTGTGGCTATCAGGTAAATCTAGCCAGGCAGAAGCAAGCAAGCAACAAGAATAAGGATAATAACCACTTGTACCTTGCATCTTCTGTGTAACTGCCCAAGCACCTGCACCCAAACCAGTCCATGCACTCACCCTTGAAAAGGTCTATGGCCCCACACCGGGTCCAGTCTACACTGCACTACTATTAGTCCATCCTGCCTTCCCTTTTCACCACCCCACCCCTCTACAGAGCTGTCACTCTGCAGGTCAACAATTCAGCGAATATTTACCAAACCCCTACCATGCATAGGCGCTGTGAGAGATACCAAGGAAATAGAGGGAAACAGCACAGGGCCTCGCCCCGTGTGGGTCATAGTCTGGCACAAGAGATATCAACGCAGCTGCAGCTGCTGTGTTTCATTTCTCTTCCTGCTGGTGACCCGTGACCTTTAGGCTCAAGGAAATCTTTGGCTGCCACAGGGAAGGCCATCCTCCACTCCCCCATTTCCCCTGAATGGGCCACATCCTTGAGGGTCAGAATCACAGAGCAGCATTCTCCGAGGCAGAGGTAGGGAACCTCCAGGATCTAATGCCTGATGATCTGCAGTGGAACTGATTTAATAAGAACAGAAAAAGTGCACAATAAATGTAACAAGCTTGAATCATTCCCAAACCATCTCCCTACCTCCAGTCTATGGAAAAATTGTCTTCCACGAAACTGGTCCCTGGTGCCAAAAAAGTTGGGGACTGCTGCTCCAAAGAACTCAGAAGTTCCTCCAGTGCTCAGCTGATACAGCAGGTCCACAGGAACAGAAGAGTTGGAAACCATTGCCCTGAAATACCAATTTCTCACCAGACTCTTGCGGGAGGAGGTCATGTGGAGGCTGTGGCTTCCAGTTGACCTGCAAGCTGAATGGGCATTCGGAGGCTTCTCATCCTTCCTTGTGCCTGGAATGTACATTCTGCCCACCCTCTCCCAGGGAGCCATTTGCAAGGACCGTAGCCTTGAGAGGGTAAGTTGCTGAGACCGTCTGGACTTAAGATGTGACTGATACCAGTTAGAGCCTCAAAACAGAAACACAGGCCTGAAAAAAACGTAATTTTGTAAGGTACTGGCGGGTGGGTACAAGGAGCTACCCCTCTTGCAGTGTCTAAGACAAGCCTCTTANACTCTGAAAGCAAACAATAACTGGCTTAACAATTAGTTTAATTATTATTATTAATACCTCGTACCTGAAAAGCTTGCTGTTATCCCCTCTGTTCACCTATGACATTTTTGCCTCTCTCCAGCAGCCTCTCTTCCAGGTCTGATTATACAGCGTTCTCTCTGAACTAAATGGTACTTACTGGCTTCATCATCTACTTACTACATAATCTGACATAAAATTCTATGCATTACGCTCCTAAACCATCAGTTAACATCTTTTATTGTTTATTTTCTATTCATTTCTATTTCTCTCCAAAAGAACTGAACTGATCTCAAGGGAAGGGTCTCTGTTTATCCCTGACCTAGTGATATATCCGCAAGACTCGGGATTTGGGGTCAGAAAAGATCTGGATTTAAATCTTGGTTTTAATAACTCAATAACTATCTGACCAAGGGCAAGTGACTGAACCACTTCTTCAACTTCAGTTTCTTCATCTGCAAAATGGGAGTGATACCACCTAATTCTTATTAAAAAACTTTGCTCTCCAATAGCTTTACAGGTTCAGTTCAGTTCAGTCGCTCAGTCGTGTCTGACTCTTCACAACCCCATGGACCACAGCACGCCAGGCCTCCCTGTCCATCACCAATTCCCAGAGTTTACTCAAACTCATCTCCACTGAGTCGGTGATGTCATCCAACCATCTCATCCTCTATAGTCCCCTTCTTTAGTGTACTGACAGTTATAAGATCAGTCCCCTGCCATATGACAGCTCCACAGCTTTGTAGGCTGGGCAACTTTGGGCTTAGGAATCCAATTTCTCTCAAGCATATCCTGTGTCTTGCCTTGCAGTGGGGCAAGATAAAACCAGTGGGAGAGACAAACATGGACGTACAATTGCAAACTAGTTTGGAGGACCTCACTATATTGTGGCTATCAGGTAAATCTAGCCAGGCAGAAGCAAGCAAGCAACAAGAATAAGGATAATAACCACTTGTACCTTGCATCTTCTGTGTAACTGCCCAAGCACCTGCACCCAAACCAGTCCATGCACTCACCCTTGAAAAGGTCTATGGCCCCACACCGGGTCCAGTCTACACTGCACTACTATTAGTCCATCCTGCCTTCCCTTTTCACCACCCCGCCCCTCTACAGAGCTGTCACTCTGCAGGTCAACAATTCAGCGAATATTTACCAAACCCCTACCATGCACAGGCGCTGTGAGAGATACCAAGGAAATAGAGGGAAACAGCACAGGGCCTCGCCCCGTGTGGGTCATAGTCTGGCACAAGAGATATCAACGCAGCTGCAGCTGCTGTGTTTCATTTCTCTTCCTGCTGGTGACCCGTGACCTTTAGGCTCAAGGAAATCTTTGGCTGCCACAGGGAAGGCCATCCTCCACTCCGCCATTTCCCCTGAATGTTTGGGCCACATCCTCGAGGGTCAGAATCACAGAGCAGCATTCTCCGAGGCAGAGGTAGGGAACCTCCAGGATCTAATGCCTGATGATCTGCAGTGGAACTGATTTAATAAGAACAGAAAAAGTGCACAATAAATGTAACAAGCTTGAATCATTCCCAAACCATCTCCCTACCTCCAGTCTATGGAAAAATTGTCTTCCACGAAACTGGTCCCTGGTGCCAAAAAAGTTGGGGACTGCTGCTCCAAAGAACTCAGAAGTTCCTCCAGTGCTCAGCTGAAACAGCAGGTCCACAGGAACAGAAGAGTTGGAAAACATTGCCCTGAAATACCAATTTCTCACCAGACTCTTGCGGGAGGAGGTCATGTAGAGGCTGTGGCTTCCAGTTGACCTGCAAGCTGAATGGGCATTCAGAGGCTTCTCATCCCTCCTTGTGCCTGGAATGTACATTCTGCCCACCCTCTCCCAGGGAGCCATTTGCAAGGACTGTAGCCTTGAGAGGGTAAGTTGCTGAGACCGTCTGGACTTAAGATGTGACTGATACCAGTTAGAGCCTCAAAACAGAAACACAGGCCTGAAAAAAACGTAATTTTGTAAGGTACTGGCGGGTGGGTACAAGGAGCTACCCCTCTTGCAGTGTCTAAGACAAGCCTCTTATGTAAGTTCCCTTGCTTATTACATTTGCCGCCTACCAATCTGCTGCGTTTCCCTCTTTTCTTCCATCTCCGCGTGTCTGGGGGCTGGTTTCAGATTTCGCCCAGGGAACAACCAGGGTTGTGAATAACTTATTATCAAAATCATCAGAAAACAACAACTATGACGTAACAGGGCCCACCTTCTCCAGCTACTGGGCCTCCTCTGCCCAGGACCCTATTTTTCTCATCACAACCACACATATTCAAGGGGTATATTCTTGATTTTTATTTTACAGACGAGGACACAGTGAACAGGGTGTGAAAAGCCTGTTGTGCTACTTGAAGAGCTATGGATCGTAGCTCTGTGTGAGCTCAGGGCTGGCCTATATCAAGAGCAGTACAGGCACCTGGGGAGCTCCAAGACCTGCCGCCGCCGGTCCAGGTTCACACAGGACACTCTCATCTCAGGATGCTCTCCTGGAAGTGTGCGTCTCCGCACCCCTCCAACCCCCCTGCAAGAAAAGAGCCTCCAGGGTAGGGTAGATAGTAGTGGACAAGGGAGTCCTATGTGCCAAAAGTGATTTTTTTCCTTTGACGGTTTTACCAAAGTATTTCAAAAGCTGAAAACAGCTGTCTCCACAACTCACTTGAAAAGCCTCATTCACAAACGCCTGCTCTGTCTGTATTTCACCATTGACATATTTTTCTATTTCCATCCTTAAAAATGGGTGTCCTCTGCACCCTATGTTTCTAACATGGAAGTGGAAGAAAAGGATACTTTTTTTTTTTTTACCTACAAGTAGCCACACAAGGAAAATCAACAAGTTCTGACTCGGATGTTTCAGCCAGCTAGAACCTCCTAGCTAATAAAGGCACTCTCACCACCCTTCTCTCTTGTTTCCTCCGTCATAAGAGGGAGACCTACGTGGTCCGGAGACTGGTCAAGATGAGCTAAGGAACGCAGGTCTGTCTTTTGACATGTGGACCACCGCTTGCTTTAGCCACTGCCTTGGTACTTGGGATAATTAATAGTGAATTTCCTCCCCCTTACTGGAATCTGTATGTGGTAGAAAATGAATTGTCTTTTACAGGTCTCAGGGAGGCAGCCATGAAGCTCTGGAGGAGCTTTGTGGTTTCTCAAGCAGGTACTCTGAGTTGTTACTTAATGTAACTCATTAGGTTTAATGTGCATTTTAATTGCCTACTTGTGAGCAGTTTTTGCTCTCCCTGCACTTGGAAGAACTGGGTTTCATGACTTATTATTACTCTTATTACAGATTTAATGGCTCCAAATGATGGGTGATGAGCTCTTTTATCTTGCCTGCTTCGGAAAGTTGTTTCCCCAAGGAGAAAACTGATAAGAGAATTCAACAATGTTTATTGGGCACCAACTGGCAGGTACATTCCTAGGCATGGGGCAGATGGACGCAAAGACAACTGCAACAGTGTTTCGCTCCCAAGGAGCTTCCTGTCTGGTTCTCAGGGTGGCCCAACAGAGTCAGCATCATCTGCAGACCATCCTGTTAGAGATGTAAATTCTCAAGCCTCACCCCAGACCAGCCAAGTCCAAAACTCAGGGAGTGATCCTAGCCATCTGCATATGAAAAAGCCTGTTTCAAACAAAGATCACCCTCATCAAATGTCAAGCTGACAAATATGTGGTTAGCTTATTTAGCTAAATCTGAAAGTGTCATTTGTCCTCTAAGGAAACAGGCCCAGAGGCCAAAAGTCACATAAGGAGTTGGTGGAGGAGTTGAAACCAAAACTCAGGTCTCCCACCACCACCCTTACCCCTACTCTGCATGGCCAATGCTTTATTTCTTTTCTGATACTTTAAACCCTAAATCTCATAGGGAGTATTGCCAATCCAAAATGCAAACCTTGGTTTTCAAAGCACGACAGAAAAAAGAGAAACTACTCTTTTTTAAAATAAGTGAAGTCGCTTAGTCATGTCCGACTCTTTGTGACCACATGGACTNGCCAATGCTTTATTTCTTTTCTGATACTTTAAACCCTAAATCTCATAGGGAGTATTGCCAATCCAAAATGCAAACCTTGGTTTTCAAAGCACGACAGAAAAAAGAGAAACTACTCTTTTTTAAAATAAGTGAAGTCGCTTAGTCATGTCCGACTCTTTGTGACCACATGGACTGTAGCCTATCAGGCTCCTCCATCCATGGGATTTTCCAGGCAAGAATACTGGAGTGAGTTGCCATTTCCTTCTCCAGGGATCTTCCCCACCCAGGGATCGAATCTGGGCCTCCCGCATTGTAGGCAGGCGCTTTTACCATCTGAACCACCAGGGAAGCCAGTTTCCTCCTTTTTAAAATAAAGACGATAACAAAAATTAACACCTGATCTATCAAAGCCATCTAACAAACTAGCAGTAATTTCCCAAACCTCTAACACACATCCAAGTTTCATTTACAATTTAAAAATGGGGGCAGGAGAATAGGAAGAACGGTAAAAATTCAAGGAATAATGTGATCAGAATATGATCAGAATATAGCCTACAGGAATATAACAGTATGCAGAAATGTCAACAGTGGTTCACCTTCTGTGGGAGAATTACAAATGATCTTTTTGGGGTGTGTATTTTCTGGAATTTTTCCCAATGGTTATTCCTTTTGTAATCAAGAAAAAAGTAAAACTTTTTTTTTTAATGTTACATCCATATCACTCAACATGAAGGTTTATTTTATAATTCTGTTTCTTTCCATACAGCAGGATAGTGTGTGTGTAGTAATTATTTATATCACGCCATATGTTACAATGAAGATGAAATTCTGTAAATATATTCCTTCCAGCTGGCCCTGAAAATGAAGAGGTTAAATGCTTCCCTAGGTTCAAACCACTATGAATTAAGACAAGCTGGCTGTACAGCTAAAGGAAAAACTAATCCCAGTACTGAGATCTCTGAGAGCATCTCTTGAAAAAATGTTGATGTGACATATAGGTCCTTACTCATATCTCCCTGATGTGTAACCCCTGGCACAACACAGAAGGTCTGGCAATTCCTGGCAAAGTCTTAGGAGTCCTGGGGATAAAATGCATGGGAGAATACTGGAGAAATAAGAAAGAGAATGATCCTACTGTCACAGAAAACTCTGTCCTTGTGGACAGTAAGACATTCAAACTTACTGGCAAATTTCATTGCCCAAAATATCCTTTAAATTTTTTTCTTTCTTAAGAAATGTTTGCTCAGTTAAAAAAAAAGAAAAAAAAAAACTATGTTGGCTATCTCATTCCATAAATCATAAATTAACAAAACAAGGATTGTCTCATTTAAAGAGACATTTCTGCCACAAAAGCATTGTTGTAAAGTTTCACTTGATGAGAAAAATTTGTTGCTGGAAGAAGACCTAGCCCTGTTTCACGGAAACCCTCAGCAATATAAATTCAGTGCATGTTAATTAAAGTTTCTTAAAGGAGACAAGCAAGTGAAGTTAAGAACAAATGTAATTATTATGGAAAAGGAAACACCAGTGGCTACCTAGTTCATCCAAATACCTCACCACAGCTGACATTTCTGGAACTTACACTTTCAGGAAAGGACGAATTATTTAGGCTCTATGTACATATATGTAGTAATATGCCAACATTTACAGTACCTAAGATCACCATAGCTACACATTTCTGCTTAGTATTGGAGAACTCAGAACAGATTAACCATCTTGGTTTTTGCTATTCAGCATGTGAGCCTTTGCTTACAAGGACCCTCTGAAGAATCTCCAATTTCCCTCAGTCCTCTGCTTGCTTTCTCTCACAGAGTAGTCCCATCCATTGCAAAAACAACAAATTAATAAAGAAGAAGCAAGACTATAATGACTGTACCGCTCAGAGAAAGTTTCCCACCAACCTCCCCAGTGCCAACTCCATATAATTACTTATCTGCCTGTGAAAAGTGATCTAGAAAAGCCTTACCTATTAAGTCAAATCTGACAGTTTCCTTTCAGGCTAGCTTTTTTTTTTTTTTCAACACACACAAACTTGTATCTCAGTCTCTAACTCCATCCCTCCATCCCGACACTTATAAGCCCAGTTCTTTTTCTTCCATCTCTCATCACCCTCTGCTAAGAAAAAGGTCCAATGTTAGGTTTTACCTAGGAGTGCTTATTTTTGCAGTTTTACTCTGGGACTCCTAAACGGTATTGATCAGAAACTACCTGCAGATCCAGCTGCTGAGCATTGATAAATGCTGAGGGAACAATTTCAGGCCAAGAACAAGACCCCAAATATCTTCAATTTGTAGCGCAGAAATGCCACTCCTCTCAACAAGAGACAAAGAAACAATGTTCCTATTCCATCAAATTAAATAATAATAATAATAAAATTCAGCAGCTTCCATTCTGAACAAAATTAAATGTTCTGGGTCACTGTCCTTTCCTGTCTCGCTGGGCCACTTCTTACGCAGCCTGGCAGTGACTGTAAACATGGTCCCGTCACGCAACCCGAGTTGCCATCCTCACGGAGCAAATTATCCACGCGGCCCCTCCTGCCGCAGTCCCCAAACCAGCGAACCTCACCACCCATCCCTCTTCCACACCTCGCCGCCCGCTTTCTTTTCTTCCAACCCACAAATGGGCGCGCTTATCCAGAGAAAAAGTTAATGAACGACTGCTTTTGAGGTAAAGCTGCCCCACCTGAGATCGCGGAATCAGAAGACTGGAAGTCCCTAAAAGCACGTATCCTCTGCAAGCTTGCCCCGGCCGGTGAGTGCCTCACACCCAGAAACCCAGGAACATGATTTCTGTGCAGACCTGCACCCACCCCACACAACTCCACACGCCAGCTTGCCTAACCACTTATGTAAGCTCGTGCCTCTACAGTCCCAAACTGCACACACACACACACCAGCACCTGTCACGTATCTGAAATGGACAAGCATCCACACCCGGGAGATGAAATGAAATCAACACACAGGAACCGGAGGCGTGGAGGGCATCGCGTTGGAAAACATTTTTCCCCCGTTTGTGTCTTGCCCCCTTTTTGTCACAACTACAATTACCTTAGCAACCAAAGAATTTCCTTGACTCCCCCTCCGGCTTCAGAAATTTCTCCTAACGCCAAGCGTGCGCCAGGTTCATGGTAAAGCTAGAGAAGCCCAGGGATCGAGGGGTCGGCAGCCTCTTGGGGGCAGAGGGGACGTCTGGGTCAGTCTGGGTGCGTCTCCGTGCGGCTCTCCCACGTCTCGCCGGTCTTTCCGAATTTCCCCGGTGGCGAGCGCCGGGGCTCAGCGAGCAGAAAGCGAAGCCCGGGGCCGGCGCAGAGACGCGGCGGGTCGCATCGTGCCAAGGCACGGGGCGCTCGGGTGTCTCCAGCGCGCAGGGGGCTGGCCCCGCTCTCCGCGCTCCCGGGTGCTCCCGGATCGCCCGCCTCTCCCGCTCCAGGCCGGCGAGGTCCGCGGAGCTCGGTCCGCCCCCTCGGCGCCCGCCCGCTCCGGCAGCTCCCGGAACCCGGCGCCCGGGCGGAGCTCTCGCTGCCGAGCAGGGCCGAGCGCAGGAGCTGCCCCAAGTCGCGAAGGCGCTCAGCTCCGCCGCTCGGGAGCTGCTGCAGCGGCGCCCGCTGTCGGGTGTCGGGCGGAGCTGCAGCCCGCGCCACGCGCACCTGGGCGCCGGCACCTGGGCCCCGACAGGCTCGGGGCGGGGCCGAGGCACCTGGAGGCGTCCCCGCGCGCCGCCGGCCGGCTCACCTGTTCCCAGCGCTGCGGAAGGTCCAGACGGAGATATGCCCGAGAAAGGAGCGGGGGGGAAAAAAAAAAATAGAAATTTCTGACACGAGCGCCGGCGAGAACACTGGCGAAGCGGCTCACAGAGACGGAGGCTCCTTTCCGCAATTTCGAGAGCTGGCCACCACTGGCGCCAGGATTCTCTTGGGGATTCCTGGTCCGGAGCGGTTTGCCCGGTAGCTTTTGAATCCCTCGTCGACGTGTAGCTGGCGCCCTCTAAATTAAAATGGGCCGCCGTGATCGTCAGGGATAGTGTTTTACTCACCTCGTCATTTTTATTGATTCACCATTTACACCACAGGCTGCATTTGGACAGTTTTATGAGTCTTCTTCTCGAGTACGCCACGAAAGAACTTTTAAGAAAACTTAAGTCTGCAAATAATCTTGGAGAAAGAAGGAAAACGCTGGAGACAGAAAATGGGAAAGGGTAGCTGAGGGCCTTCTTTGATGTGGGAGCTTTGAAATTTTATACTTAGTTAAGGATTCAGGAAGCTGCAGGTGGCAATAAAACAAGATTGGTCTGCACGGTAACCATGGGGTCGGTGTGCAATATGGAAGTTATCAGGAGCTTCCTCGGTGGGTAAGGAATCTGCCTGCAATGCAGGAGACACAGGAAGCCGGGCGAGGGCAGGGGGCGGTTTTAATCCCTGGTTCAGGAAGATCCCCTGGTGTAGGAAATGGTAACCCACTCTAGTGTTTTTGTCAGGTTCGCACGGGATCGCAAAGAATCGGACAGGACTGAACAACTGAACATATATATATATTTCCTAGCTCTGTCCACTGAGAGAGCAATAGCACCCCTACTACAGTGAACACGCCTAGAACTCAGACTTTTCTAAATACCGTTCTCCACCAAGAGGAACTATGGCTCCATGTGTAGGGAATGAAACTGGAATACTTTATTAAGCAATAAAATAAGTTACTTAAAGAGCTATGCTATTCAGCCTCTAAGTCATGTCTGACTCTCTGCGACCCCATAGACTGTAGCCAGCTAAAATCCACTGTCCATGGGGTTCCCCCAGCAAGAATACTGGAGTGGGTTGCCATTTCCTTCATAAAGAGTTCCAAAGATATGTCAAAAGAATAGGGGGGGTGAAATATAGGGGGAGGGATAGATTGAGAGTTTGACATTGAGCATGTACACCCTGCTATAGTTAAAATAGATAACCAGCAAGATCCTACTGTAAAAAATAAAAGAATATAGGAGCAGCTTGAAGGGGTTCCCACTGGCCAAATCCAGGACCATTTAAACATCAAAATAAACAATGACAGGAACAGGTTGCTACCTTTGTGCAAAATAGAAATCAGTGCGTCCATGCCAATAGAAAGAGAGAAAGGAAGTTACACCAGTGGAAAACAATCAATAGAAGCAGAAGGAAAGACAGTATAAAAAAATCGCCACTTTGCAATCGTCGTCATCATCATTGATTCAGGCCAGAATCATCAATGGATACTAGAAATAGTGGATAAACTTTTGATAAGCAAGACAATATTTATAATCTCAAAGCATGTTCCTAAAAATTTCGTTAATTATCATTAATACATATTCATTATTAATGCATGAAATACTTATTAACACTACAGCTATAATACTTGGGAGATAACATCTTAATCAACTGGCAAAAGTTTACGCAAAAAACAGTAATGGGAAAAATCAACCTGTGTTGTCTCCTGATACAATGTATAATCTTTAAAGACTGTTTAAGATTGAAGGATGCTAAAGGGACAACTAAATGCAAGAGTCCTGAATGGCATCCAAGACCTGTAAATGATACTGACAGCAAAACTTCAGTGAATTCTATTGAATTAAATTGGATCAGTGTTATTTTCCTGACGTTGAGGTTGTACTGCATTTATTTAGGAGAGTTTTCTCATTTTTAGAAAATACACTCTGAATTATAAGGGAGTAAAGTGGACATCACAACTTTACTTACCCTCAGATGGTTCAGAAATGTTTACAATTCAGGGTGCAGGGAAGCTCTTTGAACTGTTTTTGCAACTTTTTGTAATTCAAAATGATTGCAAAACAAAAGATTTTCAAAAAAGATATATTCCACCCCCCCCCGCCCCCCCCCACCAGAATCATCTCTTTTCAAAAATGTTCACCATGAGTTTTCTTTAAAAATCAACTCACTGTTCACTGTACTGAAAATATAATTTGATTTACTACTTTGGGAATATATACAATAATGGGATTCAGCTCAACATTTCGTTCACTCACTCAGCGATAATTTCTTAAGGGCATACAGCACATAATGGTCTTTCCCCAGACTCAAATATAAAGTAAAATATATGTATAGATAAAATCTTGAATCCTTTGATTATTTTATTAACAAGTAAGGAGTTGCTGGAAACTATGTAGTAGAATTAACCGTGGCATAGCCCTCAATCAGGGTGATAAATTGCACAGAAGCGTGAAAATGAGTTGACAATTTAGTCTCAACTGCATTGTCAGGCGGAGAACAACAGGATCCGTGCATTTGGGGCACGTGTTTTTGGCAGTGGATTTGGGAGGATAGTGAGTCTGATACCACGTGACCTATTTCCGTGGACTATGATTCTGTGACACTTGACAGCTGATGCTGCTTTTCCTCAAGTGCTCATCTTTTCCCCGCCTCTTTAGTGTAGTCCTCTTGTCTGAGAATTAAGAGCTGTTTTCTTTTGGATCATAATCTTCAGTTTTTTATATGTAGTTGTGGGCCTTACTGAAATTAATGCAATGGATTTGTTTGATGTTTGGCAAAAACCAATACAATATTGTAATTAACCTCCAATTAAAATAAATTATTTTTTAAAAAATAAACCATCAAAAAAAATTGTAAGATATTAAACACTTGAAAGATTTTCTTTGCACTTTGGCAATAAAAGGAAAAAAAAATTCTGAGTTAAATTTTACCCCCTGTTAAACCCTGAAAGAAAATAAATTTCCTGGTTAGATATTTTAAAAAGAGGTCTTTCTCAAAAGGGTCTTTCTCAAAGGCCACAGCATCCATATCACCTGAGGTACTGCAGCTTAGCAGTAAAGATTCTGGAGTACCTCCTCAAACCTGCTGAGTAGAAATTTCTAGTGATGGGACCTGGGGCTCTGCCATTGAACAAACATTTGTGTTGGTTTGAAAACTGACCCTAGAGGACAGGGAGAGACTGAAGAAAGAGGCAGACTCTTCCAGATTGGCAGGTGACAGTTGTCACAAGCAAGGGGATTTACATGAGAGGTTTGTCTTGGGCAGCTATAAGGCAGGTAGATTTCTATACCCTGCCAGAATCTTGAAATCTTACCTAGAGATCTTACCTGGGCTTAGTCATGTATACCATCCAGATGGCTTCAACAATACCTTACTCTGTCAAGGTGACAGTTCTTGGAACACTGTGATAATGTGGGCAGGATGTTCATTCCAAGGATGGGGAGATGGGGAGGAGCCTCTGATCGCCCAGGTTCAGCTCACAGGTCAACCAGAGGTCACATCCTCACTGTGACCTCCTCCAACAACTTGTGACCAACCCACAACCTGTGAGTCACTTTGTTCATAGAATGCCCATATTTCTGTTACTACTAATAGCATAATCTCCTCAGGAGGGATCTCTGGCAAGCAAGCTAATTGTGATATGAAGGGGATTTTTTTTTCTCTTTCCAGTACAATTACACAGTTTAGTACTTGATCTGTGGCTTTGAATGTCGTGTGTCTGGGAATGTGTTTATATCATGGGGCTGGAATGGTAATGTTTTGAAACTCAGAAGCAATGTTATGTCAGATTGGAACGTATATTTACAAAGTCCCAGTGCTTAATAAATCAAGATGTCAGAATATGTATGTATACAACCAATGCACAGAGGAGAAAATTTACATCAACAATAACAAGTTTTTGAAAACCTACACCAGCTCCAAATGAACCATGGGATTCTCTTCACATCAGTTGTTTGGACCACGCTTCTTCATCAGATCACCTCCTAGGCACGATTTTAGGCACCCTCGTCTAGGATCTTGTGGCCAGAATCATCACAGAACAGGCAGCTGTTTGTGTGATGTGATCTGAAATATTGCACTGGTCACCTCAGCCAAAAATTATCTGTCCCTCACCTCTACTCTGTCCCCCTGCTGCTAGATTCTGGGATTCCCATAGTTTTTGATAACCAGTTACAGGTACATCTGGTTAGGACCTTGGTAAATAGTGTACTTCAATTAGAAAGATCCTTTATTGAGGCAAAATCCATCAGTTACCAACAGCTGGGCTTCCCAGGTGGCACTAGCAGTAAAGAACCCACCTGCCAACGCAGGAGACATAAGAGAAGTGGGCTTGATCCCTGGGTTGGGAAGATCCCCTGGAGGAGGGCAGGGCAACCCACTTGCCTGGAGAATCCCCTGGACAGAGGAGCTTGGCAGGATATTGTCTATGGGGTCACAAAGAGTCAGACACAACTGAAGCGACTTAGCACGCATGCACACACAAGCAGTTAGCCCCATCCCCCTCAACTGATCACATACCATCCTCTGTAAAACCCTCTGTGAAACCTCCTCTGTAAGACTTGGCAAAGCTTTCTCCTTAATAGAACTGTATTTTAATTAATTTAAGATCTTTTGCAAATATTTAAGAACCAGAGCTCAGCCTATAGGGTATTCTCAGCCCTCTGCAGTCTTGTGTTTGCCAGCTCCTAATTGATGTTCCAAAGAACACAGAAATGAAATTTGCACCACTTGCCCAAACCAAAGCCTAGGTAGATGACTTTCTCGAGACAACAGAACTGTACCCTATGCTCAAAATGTTCTACAATGTTCTCTTGCCCCTTTTCATGCCATCACCCAAGACTCCATAGCCATTTTCTCTTTAATCTGCAGAACATTCCAAAAGTTCCCTCATACCCCTTTGCATCCAATCACCTCCCTCCACCTTCACTGGGCAGCCACTGATGTTTTCTATCCCTATGGTTCTGCGTTTTCTGGAATGTCATATCATTGAAAGCATACAGTACACATTTGTCTGTCAGGCTTCTTTTGGTTGGCATAATGCCTTTGCAGTTCATCCATGATGTTCCATGTACCAACAGTCCATTCAGTTTTAGTGCTCCATAGTTTCTTCACACCAGCCATCTGTTGATAAGCACCATGCTTGTGACATGTTTTTTTCCTAGGAGGCCATAACCTATCTGAGCCTTATGGGTACACAGAATATATAAATTGACTCTGTAACAGAAAGTTTGTTGTCTACCAAACCCATTCCTTGCCCCATCCCAATCCCTGATGCTCCTCAACTTCCTCCTTCATCTTTGCTGGCTTCTCCCCCTTCTAGCAACATGAGTCAAGGATGATTTAGATCCAGAGTGGATCTTCCTTAAACTAAGCTAGTCACGGTGATTCCATTTCTGTGGCCATATCACTTGACAAAAGGGACCTGATGGAAAACCTGCTGGCAGCTACTGTAAAAAAACCTTCTTCGCCTTTAACCCCTGTTCTCCTGATCCCTAGCCCCCACAATCTCCTACATATGTGAATGAGTTCCTGCTCTCACAGGAGCTCTCAAGAAGTAAGCTAGGGCAAANCCATTTCTGTGGCCATATCACTTGACAAAAGGGACCTGATGGAAAACCTGCTGGCAGCTACTGTAAAAAAACCTTCTTCGCCTTTAACCCCTGTTCTCCTGATCCCTAGCCCCCACAATCTCCTACATATGTGAATGAGTTCCTGCTCTCACAGGAGCTCTCAAGAAGTAAGCTAGGGCAAATTTTTCAATGGGTGTTGGGGTTCCCCTTTGGTGACTTCTATTACATTGGCTTCTGTGGCATACAAAAAGAACATGGTACATTCTCCATAATACCTGACCAGTGCTGTTCAAAACTATTGTGATCATGACAAACAAAGGAAGAATGAGAAACTGACAAAAATTAGAGGAAACACATGCGAGTAAGTGCAATGTAGCATCCTGGATTGCATCTGGAATGCAAAAGGGACAATAGTGGAAAAACTTACGATAACCTGAATCAAGTTGGTTCAGTTAACAGTACTGCACCTGTGTTCGTTTCTTAGCTTTGATAAGTGTACCAGGGTTATGTACGATGTTAGCATTAGGGGAAGGTGTATATGGAAACATTACATTATGGTGAAGCAGTTATGGAAATACTCTATGCCATCATTGTAACTTGTCTGTAACTCTAAAACTATTCCAAAAAAAATTTAAGTCCATAGGATATTTTGAAAGTTATAAGACTTTTGTGATTTATGGCTTAAAAAGTATCACCTCAATTTGTTTAGGGTGGCTTTGAGAGTTTATTAATTCATTCAACAAATATTTATTGAGTTCTTACTAAACATCAGGCACAATTTAGGTGCTAGAAATAGATCATGTACAAAACAGACATAAAGCCTGTCCTCATTGCACTTACCTTGTAGAAAGGAAGGTTAAATAGACAGAAAAGAGAAAGAAAAAATCAAATATATTGTCAGTAACAATAATGTGATAAAGAAAATAAAGCTGGATAATGTTATTTTAGAGCCAGAGGTTACAGAAGGCCTTTCTGATGATAAGCGATATTTGAGCACAGACTTGAAGAGGGTGGGCAAGCCAGGTAGATATCTAGGGTAGAATCTAGTGAGACAGAAGCAACAGCTTTTGCAAAGGCTCTGGGTGAGAATGAGCCTGGCATGTTCAAAGAAGAGCAGAAAGCACAAGGAAGAAAGAGTAGGAGAAAAGTTCAGAGAAATACCTGGAGTTCAGATCATGGCAAACCTTGAGACCGTGATGAAGACTTTGGATGTCATTTTAAGTGCAGTGGAAAACCACGGGGAGGGGGAAGGCCTTTGAGTAGGGGAATAACAATCATATTTATTATGGGAATTCTAGCTGCTGTGTTTTAGACAGACGCTGGGGGGAAAGCCCAAGGACTTTAGCTATTGTANAAATATTGACTTGATGTGTGAAAATTATGTAAAGGAAGTATTCAGGGATATGAACTTCAAATTAGTTAGTGTTATGGACTGAATGTTTATGTCCCCACAAATTCATATGCTGAAGTCCCAACATCCAATGTGATAGAATTTGGAAGTGAGCATTTGGGGGCATAATTAGGTTTAGATTAAGTCATGAGGGTAGGACCTTCCTGATGGGATTAAAGTCTTTGTAAGAAGGATATGAGAAGGAGAGAACAGGCCAAGGAAAGGCCAGCTGAGCACACAGAAAGAAGGCAGCCATAAGCAACCCAGGAGACTTCTCACCGGGAACAAATCTGCTGGCACCTTGATCTTGACCTTCCCAGTCTCCAGAACTCTATGTAGATATCTGTTGTTTATGCCATCCAGTTTATGGCATTTTGTTATAGCAGCTTGAGCTAGGATAATTGGTTTATATACGAGAAGAATGTTTGAAGGCAAATTGCTTACTCTCCTAGGAATTAGCTAGCCCTGGGAGGGGCAATCTCTCCTTGGGTCAGCAAGCCCCTAAAATGTCAAAGTATCNCATTTTGTTATAGCAGCTTGAGCTAGGACAGTTGGTTTATATATGAGAAGAATGTTTGAAGGCAAATTGCTTACTCTCCTAGGAATTAGCTAGCCCTGGGAGGGGCAATCTCTCCTTGGCTCAGCAAGCCCCTAAAATGTCAAAGTATCATAAAACACAGGAAGTAAAAAACAAAAACAAAAATCATGATTATCAAATTTATAAGCTTTTGCATAGCAAAGGAAACCATAAACAAAATGAAAGACAAACTACGGACTGGGAAAAAATATTTGCAAATAATTCAACTGAAAAGGGTTTAATTTCCACAATATACAAACAGCTCATGGGTGGAGGACCCTGGTAGGCTGCAATTCATGGGGTTGCTAAGAGTTGGATACGACTGAGAGACTTCACTTTTACTTTTCACTTTCATGCATCGGAGAAGGACATGGCAACCCACTCCAGTGTTCTTGCCTGGAGAATCCCAGGGACAGGGGAGCCTGGTGGGCTGCCATCTCTGGGGTCGCACAGAGTCGGACACGACTGAAGCGACTTAGCAGCAGCAGCAGCAGCATACAACTCAACATTAAAAAAAAAAAAAATAAAAAAGGCAGCCTTTC
>SJYA01001439.1:224782-244007 GCA_006410615.1 Neotragus moschatus
ATTAAAAAAAAAAAAAAAAAAAAAAAATCAAAACATAAGCTGAAGATCTAAATAGACATTTCCCCAAAGAAGACATACAGACAGCCAACAGGCACGTGAAAAGATGCTCAACATCTCTTAATTGTTAGAGAAATTCAAATCACAACTATAGTTATCACCTCACACTGGTCAGAATGGTCATCATCAGCAAATCTACAAATAATAAATGCTGGAGATGATATGGAGAGAAAGGAACTCTCTTACACTGTTCATAAATTGGTGGTCATTATGGAAAATAGTATGAAATTTNCCCAATCAAAACATAAGCTGAAGATCTAAATAGACATTTCCCCAAAGAAGACATACAGACATGAAAAGATTCTCAACATCTCTTAATTGTTAGAGAAATTCAAATCACAACTACAAATAGTTATCACCTCACACTGGTCAGAATGATCATCATCAACAAATCTACAAATAATAAATGCTGGAGATGGTATGGAGAGAAAGGAACTCTCTTACACTGTTCATAAATTGGTGGTCATTATGGAAAATAGTATGAAATTTCCTTAAAAAACTAAAAAATAAAAAAAATAAAACTAAAAATACAACCACCATTTGACCCAGCAAACTCACTCCTGGTCATGTATCTGGGAAAAACAAAAACTCTAATTTGAAAATATATGCACCCCAATGTCCATAAGCTGCACTATTTTCAATAGCCAAGACATGGAAGCAATCTAAATGTTCATCAACAAATGTGGATAAAGAATATATGGCATATCTGAACCACTTTGCTGTATACTTGAAACTAACACAATATTGAAAATCAACTATACCTCAATGATAAGTATATAAATAAATAAACACATGATCATTACAGACATACAGACAGAAGTTATCAGAAGCAGAAGCAGTATAAAGTTGAGACAAAAGGAGGCAGAACCTGAACTTATCTTTCTTTTNTGAAACTAACACAATATTGAAAATCAACTATACCTCAATGATAAGTATATAAATAAATAAACACATGATCATTACAGACATACAGACAGAAGTTATCAGAAGCAGAAGCAGTATAAAGTTGAGACAAAAGGAGGCAGAACCTGAACTTATCTTTCTTTTCAGAGCCAAATTTCTTGAAAGAACAACTTACATTTCTTGCTTATTTCTCCTTTATTCCTTACCAACTACAATTTGACTTTTTCCCTTACCTCTAAAAAATTCCTCTTATGCCAAATTCAGTGAGTGCTTTCACATATGTCACCTTTATATGAATCCTTTCATTTTCCTCTACAGGTAGAATTGGTCTCTCCTGCATTAGCATTCTTTGGGTAATTTATGGAAAATTTTATCAAATGCCTTAAATAATTCACTGTACATATTTGCTTATATAAATATTCCTCTATGAAAATGCAAACTACCAAACTCTGAATTTCTATCCTTAGAAATAGATTTGCTCCTATTCTTAATGTTTAGAACCTAACACAGGCTAGGCTCCCAATAAATATTTTACAAATGAATTTAAGGACTAAAAGCACTCCTCTGAAGCAGAACTTATCATTTTGGACAGTTTCTTGAGTTTCTAAGTGAGTTCCTCCCTCAGTGTCTATGGCCTTTTTGTCTTCCTGATTTTTCGCTAATTTCTTACTGTTTCTTTTCTATCCCTTTTTCTCACATTCTTTCAAGATTAATGTTAGATTGTAAGTGTTCCCTAGTGTTCCCAAGGACTTCATAAAATCTCCCTGGATGAGCTCATGTACTTTCCTGTTTTCAGTTTCCACCTTCATGCTGATGACTTCAACAGCTGTATGTCTTGGCTACTACATCCTCCATCATAGCCCCAAACTGCCTCAAATTCAGCATGTCCAAAGCTGAATTCACTATCCCACTTTCTGTGACATTTCATAATCTTCTAGTCAGGCCCTGTTTTGAAATCAGTTCCTAAATGTCTCTTAATCCATATTCTCTTTGCATCTCTCTGCCCCAATCACAAAGGACCCATTCTCTCCTTCCTTCAGGTCATTCTTTCTATTTGAAGACTTAAAAAGAGAATCAGATCAGTTTTTAGTGCTTCAGTTCTCTGTAAACTTCAGGATAATCATCTTTCCCTAAACATAACACGGCTCTTCCTTCGTCTTCTACCTGGAAGATCCCTCCTGTCTCATTAGCCAGCCAGTCTCTTGGCCATGTAAATAACTTTAACGTGTGCCTTCTATGCACAAAACCCTGGGCTCAAGTATCTTTCTTCAGAAAGCTTCCCTGATCTGTCTCCTCATTTCGTAAGAATGGCCACATTCATAGAATTTGTTAAACTCTATTATGATTACTTACCTACACATTTTTCCCTCAGCTCTATTGAGTTATGGTTGAGAAAATAAAATTGTCAGATATTTAAAGTGTACAACATGATGATTTTGATACATACATACATTTGTGAAAGGATCTCCCCTTCATCAGGTTAACACATCAATCAACTCACACATTTCCCTTTTTTCTAGTGAAAACATTTAAATTCTATCTTTTAGCAAATTTCAACTTGTGTCTCTTATCATTTCTTTCCTGTGGAGCCTATCATAACATCTAACCCATATCAGGAGTTTAACAAATTACCACTAATGGGATGGATAGTTGAATCTCATGGGTCCTCACAAAAGACAAATGAGAATCTTACAGTCTGACCAACCTATGTTTCAGGGTGTTTCCCAGAATTCCCCCCATGCATCTTTATGTTTCATAGAAATTATTTCAACCTTTCCAGGCTCAGCCTACACCTGATTCCTTACATCTAACCATGCAATCAGTCTCCATTGACGATCTTTCGACACTCCTTTGGAAAGTTGCTATTCATCCTTCCATACCCAACACAAGTGTCACATCCTATGTAAATGTTTCTTATTCCCACAGAATAAAGNTTATGTTTCATAGAAATTATTTCAACCTTTCCAGGCTCAGCCTACACCTGATTCCTTACATCTAACCATGCAATCAGTCTCCATTGACGATCTTTCGACACTCCTTTGGAAAGTTGCTATTCATCCTTCCATACCCAACACAAGTGTCACATCCTATGTAAATGTTTCTTATTCCCACAGAATAAAGGAGTTAGACAATCTTTTGATTATTCCTGTAGAAGTTTATACATTCTAAATCTTACTCTTGCACATATGCTGTTTCTTAAAAAAAAAAAAAACTTTATTATCTGTTTTATTCACCAAAATGGGAAAAGATTGGAGATATGGAATGTCTACCTATATTGGTATTCCTAGCAACTGGCACCACAAACTGAATAAATGGTTGACTGGCTAAATACATGTTCAGATATGGGCTTTCAGTTCAGTTCAGTCACTCAGTCGTGTCCGACTCTTTGCAATCCCATGAATTGCAGCACACCAGGCCTCCCTGTCCATCACCAACTGCCGGAGTTCACTCAAACTTATATCCATCTAGTCAGTGATGCCATCCAGTCATCTTATCCTCTGTTGTCCCCTTCTTCTCCTGGCCCCAACCCCTCCCAGCATCATGGTCTCTTCCAATGAGTCAACTCTTCACATGAGGTGGCCAAAGTACTGGAGTTTAAGCTTTAGCATCAATCCTTCCAAAGAACACCCAGGACTGATCTCCTTTAGAATGGACTGCTTGGATCTCCTTGCAGTCCAAGAGACTCTCAAGAGTCTTCTGCAACACCACAGTTCAAAAGCATCAATTCTTCAGCACTCAGCTTTCTTCACAGTTCAACTCTCACATCCATACATGACCACTGGAAAAACCATAGCCTTGACTAGAGGGACCTTAGTCGGCAAAGTAATGTCTCTGCTTTTGAATATGCTATCTAGGTTGGTCATAACTTTTTTCCAAGGAGTAAGCATCTTTTAATTTCATGGCTGCAGTCACCATCTGCAGTGATTTTGGAGCCCAAAAAAGTAAAGTCTGTATCTGTTTCCACTGTTTCCCCATCTATTTGTCATGAAGTGATGGGACTGGATGCCATGATCTTCATTTTCTGAATGTTGAGCTTTAAGACAACTTTTTCACTCTCCTCCTNGCTGCAGTCACCATCTGCAGTGATTTTGGATCCCCTCAAAATAAAGTCTGATACTACTTCCATTTTTTCCCCATCTATTTCCCATGAAGTAATGGGACCAGATGCCATGATCTTTGTTTTCTGAATGTTGAGCTTTAAGTCAACTTTTTCGCTCTCTGCTTTCACTTTCATCAAGAGGCTTTTTAGTTCCTCTTCACTTTCTGCCATAAGGGTGGTGTCATCTGCATACCTGAGGGTATTGATATTTCTCCCAGCAATCTTGATTCCAGCTTGTGCTTCTTCCAGCCCAATGTTTCTCATGATGTACTCTGCATGTAAGTTAAATAAGCAGGGTGACAATATACAGCCTTGATGTACTCCTTTCCCGATTTGGAACCAGTCTGTTGTTCCATGTCCAGTTCTAACTGTTGCTTCCTGACCTGCATACAGGTTTCTTAAGAGGCAGGTCAGGTGGTCTGGTATTTGCATCTCTCTCAGAATTTTCCACAGTTTATTGTGATCCATACAGTCAAAGGCTTTGGCATAGTCAATAAAGCAGAAATAAATGTTTTTCTGGAACTCTTGCTTTTTTGATGATCCAGTAGATGTTGGCAATTTGATCTCTGGTTCTTCTGCCTTTTCTAAAACCAGCTTGGCTTTAGGAAGATTAAATTGGCAAAAGAGTAGGAATACAATACAAAGGCAATGAACACCTGAAGTAGGACGCTGGTACTGATGATAGAAATACTAAGACTATTCAGGTGGCCATGTTAAAAGAAACTGACAACCCAGCGAAAGTTAAGAAGGAGAGAAAATAAACAAAATTAACTCTAAATCAGTTTTATCCCAGTTATGCATGGCTTTGAAAATATAAAGAAAACTAATCAAATCATGGGGGGTGGGATGGGGAAGCACATAAGCTCATTCACAAAAGCTTATTTGGGTAGTAAATCAGAAAATCCCTTCCCTTATTAAGTATCCCTACTTTAATGCATACACCACTACTTTAAGTTGTGAGATGAGATGGTTTGAAGGATGGTGATACCACTAAGCAACCTATGACCTACTTGAAAAATAGCTGGTTTAGAGGAGTGAAGGGAAGGCGGGTTTTGAGAATACAGAACACCTTCGAGTGTGCCTGGTTTTGACTACTCTAGAGAGACCTTTGAGGAGCACAACATGTGCAATTTCTGAGGATGCTGAAGCCTGAGGCACTGCTTTATACCAGTAAGTGACTCTAGTTAGACAAGCTGAGTGCCTGGCAAATGAAACTCAACTTTTTAATGCACTAGGCCTAAAGAAGTGAAAAAGATCAGCTTGTGGAATGGGTACAGGCAGAGGAGACTCACGACTTCAAAGGCTAAGTTTACATTATGAACTCAGATAATCACTCCTTATAAGAAAATTAGTAGATACATCATTGATCAAGGTTTTCTATATCAAGTTTGAAATGCTAATGGGCCATAGAAGAAGAGAATATTCATTAGATGGTTGAACTGGTTACTGAAATAGAAACTGAAATTAAGATAAAAACTTGAGATTTATTCCTACTGAAGCGTGAATTTCAAACATTATTCAAGTGTGAGATTACAACACAGTTTGCACACACAACCACACTTTGTATACACACAAACACAACACAGTTTGAATACAAACTGTGGAAAATTCTTAAAGAGATGGGAATACCAGACCACATTACCTGCCTCCTGAGAAACCTATATGCAGGTCAAGAAGCAACAGTTAGAACTGGACATGAAACAACAGACTGGTTCAAAATTGGGAAAGGAGTACATCAAGGCTATATACTGTCACCCAGCTTATTTAACTTATATGCAGAGTACATCATGAGAAATGCCAGCTTGATGAAGCACAAGCTGGAATCAAGACTGCCAGGAGAAATATCAATAACCTCAGATAGGTAGATGATACCACCTTAATGGCAGAAATTAGAGAGGAACTAAAGAGCCTCTTGATGAAGGTGAAAGAGGAGAGTGAAAAAGCTGGCTTAAAACTCAACATTCAGAAAACTAAGATCATGGCATCCAGTCCCATTACTTCATGGCAAATAGATGGGGAAACAATGGAAACACTCCAAGCCTTTATTTTCTCAGGTTCCAAAATCACTGCAGATGGTGGCTGCAGCCACGAAATTAAAAGACGTTTGCGGTTGTGTTGCTGCCTGAGAACTGGAGACAGTCCTTGCTGCGGGGCCGCAGCTCTTCCAGCTGCCAGACAATGTCCTCTCACTTAGTACAACAGCTGCCGGCCCCGCCCCTCACAACAACAACAATAACTGTGAGGAAGGAGAACAGTCTCTGCCACCGCCTGCCGGCCTCAACAGTTCCTGGGTGGAGCTCCCCGTGAACAGCAGCAATGGTAATGATAATGGCAATGGGAAGAATGGGGGGCTAGAGCACGTACCGTCTTCATCCTCCATTCACAATGGGGACATGGAGAAGATACTTTTGGACGCACAGCATGAATCTGGACAGAGCAGTTCAAGAGGTAGTTCTCGCTGTGACAGCCCTTCCCCACAAGAAGATGGGCAGATCATGTTTGATGTGGAAATGCACACCAGCAAGGACCATAGCTCTCAGTCAGAAGAAGAAGTTGCAGAAGGAGAGAAAGAAGTGGATGCTCTGAAGAAAAGCGTAGACTGGGTGTCCAGCTGGTCCAGTAGACCTGAAAACATTCCACCCAAGGAGTTCCATTTCAGGCACCCTAACATTCTGTTTCCTTAAGCATGAGGAAAAGTGGAGCCATGAAGAAAGGGGGGATCTCCGCAGAGTTTCTCAAGGTGTTCATCCCATCTCTCTTCCTCTCTCATGTTTTGGCTTTGGGGCTAGGCATCTACATTGGAAAATGACTGAGCATACCTTCTGCCAGCACCTACTAAGGGAGAAGACTCCCTGGGCCAGTGTGTGACTTGTGAAGTGGTGTCTTGTCACCGTAGTTTATTTGAACTTGAGACCATTGTAAGCATGACCCAACCTCCACCCTCTTTTTTACGTATCCAAGTTCCAGTAACTCTCAAATCCAGTATTGTATTCCAATTCTGTTGAGGCATTTTACTAATACCCTCATTCCCTTTTTGGCCTGTAAAACACTTTAGAATTTCCTAATAAGAGTTTACTGTCATTTAGAAATTTGCAAGGGCTTCTTTTCCGCAAACGCCACCAGCAGATAGTAAGTTTGTCAAGAACGTCATTGTCTTCTCTCAGAACCACCAGACCTAGACCTGCACCATTCGTGATATAAATCTTACTCTTACAAGATAACACACCTGTCTCTTCAAATGAGACCAGGTTGCAAATGATATGAAACCTATGTTGTTTTGTTTTTCAAGACAAAGGCAAGCTTCCCTAAGCTTGAATTTATAGTTATGAAAAAAGAAAACAAAAACAAATAAAACAGGCAAAATATAACACAAGGAAAAAAATATCCTGGGCAATAAAAAGTTATTTTAAACAAACAAACAAAAAAAGATGTTTGCTTCTTGGAATAAAAGTTATGACAAACCTAGACAGCATTTTAAAAAGCAGAGACATTACTTTGCCAACAAAGGTCCATATAGTCAAAGCTGTGGTTTTTCCATAGCTTTGATAGTCATGTATGGATGTGAGAGTTGAACCATAAAGAAGGCTGAGTGCCAAAGAACTGATGCTTTTGAACTGTGGTGCAGGAGAAGACTCTTGAGAGTTTCATGGACTGCAAGTAGATCAAACCAATCTTAAAAGCAATCAATTCTGAAAATTAATTGGAAGGACTGATGGTGAAGCTGAAGCTCCAATACTTTGGCTGCCTTATGTGAAGAGCTGACCCATTGGAAAAGACCCTGATGCTGGGAAAGACTGAAGGGAGGAGGAGAAGGGGATGACAGAGGATGAAATGGTTGGATGGCATCACCGACACAATGGACATGAGTTTGAGCAAACTCCAGGTGATGGTGAATGACAGGGAAGCCTGGCGTGCTGTAGTCCATTGGGTCACAAAGAGTCAGACACAACTGAGTAACTGAACAAAAACAATAGTGAGATTACTAAGTGCAATAGGTAGACTTCTAAGATAGTCTCATGATTCTCCCTCTCTTGTACTCATACCTTTGTGTAATCCTTTTTTTCTTGAGTGTGGAACCTATGACCTGCTTCTAACCAGTAGAAAATTGTAGTGGTGGTAGGATATCACTCCCGTAATTTGCAATTATGCTACGTTATATGGCAAAGGTGAAGGTATGTTGCAGCTGTAATTGAAATCCCAAATCAGTTTATGTTGAATCACTTAAAAAAGAGATTATCTTGGGTAGACCTGAGCTAATCAGTTGAGCCATTTAAAAGAGGGACTGAGGCTCTCCCTAAGTTCAAAGAGATTCTCCTGCTGGTCTTGAAGGAATAAGCCACCAAGAGTTCTAAAGCTTCAGGGAAATGAATTCTGCTGACAACCCTGTGAGCTTGGAAGAAGATGGCATGCTTCAGATAATGTCACAGCCCTGGTCGACACCATGGCTGCAGCTTCGTGATATCCTCAGCAGAGAACCCAGCTGAGCCATGCCCAGACTTCTGACATATAAAAACCCTGAAATAAAAATATGTCTTGTTTTAAACTGTTATCTAGGTGGCAATTTGTGATGCAGCAATATAATACTGACAGACTAGTGGAAAAAGAATATGAAGAGAACCAAGGAAGTTCAAAAAAGTCTGACAAATATATCCACACTTGAGTGACTGGGAAAAGAAATAGGTACACTAACAATTATTGAAAGGAGGTGGTGGTCAGATGGTGTCTTAGGTAGTGTGGGCTGCTATAGCAAGAATTCTGGAGACTGGGTGGCTTAAATAATAGTTATTTCTTATAGTTCTGGAGGCTGGAAGTTTTAGATCAGGGTGAAAACATGGTCAGGTTCTGGTGAAAGCCTTCATCTTGATTTCCTTATAATGTGAAGAACGAACTTAGGTTTCTTTAACCCCATAAGAGAGTATGAATCCCCTCATAGGGACTCTATCCACATGACCTCATCCAGTCCTATTATTCCCAAAGGCTACCTCCAAATATCATCACACTGGGGATCAAGGCTTCAACAATATGAATTTGGGAGGGGAGGACATAAACATTCTGTACACGGGAAGTGGAGACTTCCTCATAATAATACAGTAGCTGATACAAAAAGCTGCCTCTAACTCTAAACACATAGAAATTTTGAATTTTTAAAAAATTGTTTAAAATACATAGCCAACCCAAAAGCAAGAAAGAACAACCTCATTTGCCAGAAATGAACACAGGCCCAAAGTAAGAGCACTAAGTAGGAGCTAAAGAAAAACAACTTACAGGGGTGAAGGAAATAGAAATCTTTGGCACTCAAGTTTTACTACTCATGAGAAGAATAGCACATAGACTCAGATCCAGGCTTGATGGAAAGCTTGAATAATCTTCCGGACCACATGAGGTTGACTTTGTTAGTGAAAATGGTACAAGGAAAACTCCATCAAACAAATACACTAAGATAATTAAAAAGAATTAGAAGAGATAAAGTTTGCAAATTTTTTGGTGATATATTTACATAAAATAAAATAAATTATAAAACCAATAAGATAAACTATTATAAAAGATTTTAATAATAATTTATCAGAACAAGATCTGTATATAAAAATCAACATTAGTGCCCCCTGGTTCCAGCAATATCAATTAGAAATATAATAAAAAGATTTCTTTTATAATAGCAACAAAAAATAAGGTTGGAATTAACATAATAAGTAATGTCAGACCTATATGTAGAAATTTTTAAGTAAAAATTATTCATAAAACAAGTATAACATACATACAGTTCAAAAATTTAAAATACAAAAAGAAAGAAATAGTACTTTAAAATGCCCTTCTACCCTTTCTCAGTCACTTAATTCCCTTTTCCTTATAATGTGGAAATCATCTTGGTTTCTTATGCATTTTTTCAGAGATACCTCAGGGATACATAGGCAAAATATATTTTTTTCTTTTTGCTTAATAAGATGGCAACAGAGTGAAACATTGCTTAGTATCCTAGTTTTCCTCACATATCAATATATCTTGGAGATAATTTTATATCAGTACATATGAAATTGCCTCATTCTTTTAAAATGTAGCATTGCATTCCATTTACATAACCACTTATTAACATTGGTACAAACAATGTTATTGTGAAGATCCCTGTACAAAATATCTCAAGTTCAAAATGCTAGAAGAGGAATTAAGTCAAAAGTTATATGCATTTAAAACACTGATAAACAAGACAAGTAAGCCAAAATACCTCCCCAGAGTTGCACTCACTCACATTCCCACCAGCAGTGTGGCTGAGTGCCATTTTCCCCCAGTATACTCTCCATCTCAGTGTTTATTCAAAATTTGATCTATGTCAATACAGTAGGCTAAAAATGGTCTCATGCAAGTAAAAACCACAAAGAGGTACTTCACACACAGTAGGATAGCTAAACTAAAAAAGACAGATACTAGGTTTTAGTGAAGAATCTTTATAAACTGCTGGTGCTGCTGCTGCTCCTGCTAAGTCACTTCAGTCGTGTCCAATTCTGTGCAACCCCACAGACGGAAGCCTACCAGCCTCCCCCGCCCCTGGGATTCTCCAGGCAGGAACACTGGAGTGGGTTTCCATTTCCTTCTCCAATGTATGAAAGTGAGAAGAGAAAGTGAAGTTGCCAGTCCTGTCTGACTCTTAGCGATCCCGTGGANGATGCCATGATCTTTGTTTTCTGAATGTTGAGCTTTAAAGCCAACTTTTTCACTCTCCTCTTTCACTTTATAGTTTGTGTTAATTACACTTATCCTCATACACATATACATATACAGGCCTATGGGCCCTCCTTTCCCACTGAAAATCACTGTTTTGTCTCTTTTATGAGGCATCCAACTGGGGCATCAGAAACTAATGCATTTTAACATGCATTTCAGCAAGATATAAGTGTGTCCATTAGGTTTAATATACACAGAAGCAGGCAATTAGCATTTAAAATACCCTAATCAGAAATGCTATTCTAAGGGTGATTGCCCCATGTTGATCTTTTCACAATTTGCAAGAAGAGTTATAAGAAAGTTTCTGAGTTCATTTTAATTAACCCCAAATACTTTCTTATTCCCATTTTTCTCCATTTTGGCCTCTTTTCAGATAAAATATTTATTTCCTTCCTCTTTCTCTTAGTAAACTCAGCTCCATCATGAACACTCAACCCTCTGCCCTCCTCAGCAGTGTCCACCTCCAGTGATTCACTCCTGGGCTCCCTCTGTCATCTTGGCCCTCCCTGCACTGTTATAGTATAACTCTCCTCATTTATAAGAAACATGATTATTCCACAGCAAACTATGAACCCAACAGCAATCAAAAATAAATCCTCAATTTTGGGGTCCAGATGATAAGGCTGCTGAGCTGTCTTGGGTATGGGTGGCTTAAGCTGGTCNCTCCCTCTGTCATCTTGGCCCTCCCTGCACTGTTATAGTATAACTCTCCTCATTTATAAGAAACATGATTATTCCACAGCAAACTATGAACCCAACAGCAATCAAAAATAAATCCTCAATTTTGGGGTCCAGATGATAAGGCTGCTGAGCTGTCTTGGGTATGGGTGGCTTAAGCTGGTCTTCTTCTCAGCTCTGTGGGCAATGGATCTCGAAGACCTGGGTCTGAATTAATAGGTGTTATGGGTTTATTTGGGGTCCCTGGTGGCCCGGCTGGTAAAGATTCCACCTGCCAATGCAGGAGATCAAGAGACATGGGTTTGATCCCTGGAAGATCCCTTGGAGAACGAAATGGCAACCAGCTCCAGTATTCTATGGGCAGAGGACCCTGGCGGGCCTCAGTCCATGGGGTCACAAAGAATCAGACATGACTGGGCACACACGTGTGTGTGCACATGAGCGTGCACACACACACACACACACACATGGGTTTGCCTAAAACTATGACAATCAGTACCCTGTTCATGCAAGGGAAGGCTCTGTGTTTCTAAGCCTATCTACATATTTTGAACCCCTCTCATTACACCATGAAATAAATACTTCTAATGTGAATTGTGCTAATTAACAAATCCTCTGCAATGGGCGATAAAGGTAATTTAAGCTGTGTTTAGTAAGCCCACCCATCACCCCCCCACACACACATGCACACACGTGGGCCTTAAATGACAGTCTCTGTGAATTCTCTACTCCCGGAATAGTCATTCCTCTAGGATATTTCAAATATTAACTGTCTGCTTCTCTGTCCACCTATGCATCTAACTAATACATAAAAATCTTGTTGCCCTGTGGGTTAAACGGCAGGTTCCTCATCCTCAAAGTTCTGTTGAATCGGAAACTCTGGCAATGGGGACTGAAAATTAGCCATTTACCAGGTGCTGTGGGTAATTCGAGTGGTTCTGATGCCCCCTAGAGTTTGAGGATTCCTGCGGCAGAGAGAAAGGGGAGGGGGGCCCTGCCCTGCCCCCGACTTGCACATGCTCTGGGAAACTGAGCCAAGAGAGGAACTCACCATCATTCTTCCTCCCTTCAGAGGCTGTGACTGTATTAATACAAGTAGCCATAGAGAAGTTAGGAGCAACTCTGGAGAATCTATAAGCTGCAGGTGACAGAACCCCCTTCTTATCCAGAATTTCCCAGGATTCTCCAAGCATGTGACCATAAAGGAAATGGGCCCTTGGCCCCCTTTCCGGTTTACCTTAGCCTGAGGGCAGATCGTGTATGACTTGAGTAGGAGTATCTTTTTCTGGGAAAAAGAAAAATTATTCTTTATCCTAGAAGAGGAGAAGAATTAAATGTTTTAAATGCAACTGCCTAGAAACCGTGGTTGTACTGTACCTCATGCTATGTCTGTTCAGTCATGTCCAACTCTTTTGCAACCCTATGGACTGTAGCCCACCAGGCTGCTCTGTCCATGAGATTCTCTAGGCAAGAATACTGGGGTAGGTTGCCATGCCCTCCTCCAGGGGATCTTCTTAACTCAGGGACTGAACCCACTTGTCTTAGGACTCCTGCCTTGGCGGGTGGGTTCTTTACCACTAGCGCCAGCTGGGAAGCCCATTCTGTACCTCAGATTATACATTTAAAATAATACAGTAAAATTATACTATTCCTAAAAAATAGAACAGCTAAAATGAAGATTAAAAACTAATCTCCAGAGAGTATCCAACAACAGGTGAATGGATAAAGAAGATATGGTGTCCATCATGTATTTGTATATACATATAAACATACATATTTGCATATATATATATATGCACACGCACTCATCAGCCATAAAAAAGAACGAACTTTTACTATTTGCAATGACATGGATGGACTTGGAAGGTATTATGCTTAGTGAAGTGAATCAGAGAAAGACATATCACTTATATGTCAGTCAGTCAGTCAGTTCAGTCGCTCAGTGTGTCTGACTCTTTGTGACCCCATGAATCACAGCACGCCAGGCCTCCCTGTCCATCACCAACTCCTAGAGTTCACTCAGACTCACACCCATCGAGTCAGTGATGCCATCCAGCCATCTCATCCTCTGTCGACCCTTCTCCTCCTGCCCCCAATCCCTCCCAGCATCAGAGTCTTTTCCAATGAGTCAACTCTTCGCATGTGGAACCTAAAGAATAAAATAAAATAGTGAATATAACAGAGAAGCAGACTCACAGGTATAGACATTAGTGATTACCAGTGGGGAGAGGAGAGGGGCAAGGTAGGCACAAGGGATTAGAGGCAAAAAGGCACCTATGTATAAAATAAATAAACTACCAAGGATACATTATACAGCATAGGAAGGGTAACCAATATTTTACAATAAATATAAATGGAGTATAACTTTTAAAAACTGTGAATCACTATGTTGTACACCTGAAACATATAATATTATACATCAACTATGTCTCAATACAAATTTTGTTCAAGTATTATTATATATCAGTAGTTATGGTACTAGTAAGTTTAATATGAGCAAATGGAATTCATTCCCACAGGAATTCGACAACTTCATAAATCAGTTTATTGTGGAGGTAGTGTCTTTAGGCACTGATTGATACCCAAAATAGCACAGTCATTGGCCAAGAAAGTAAATTTGATGTGACTCTGAATCAAAAAATAGTTTACATACTTGTTGCAAAGGAAAAACTACTAATCCCCAAGGAAATTATTAGAGTGCTTAGTTTTGAGGACGATAGGTTGTTTAACAAAATTACATACCAAGAATGAAAACTATCTCATGTAATGGAAAAAGATCGAGGTTTAAGAAAATATACGCACATAAATATTTACACTGAGGGAATATTTTTAAGTAGGAGCCTTCTTTTTTAAAAACTACTGAATCCAATCAAATGGAAACAAAAATTATTTGGCGGTAAACTAGATCCCTGTTTGTATCTCTTTCCTCTCAATTAATGAAGAATTTCAGCAATAAAATTCCAATCCTAATAAACTATGCATTTTCATTCCCTTGGGAGGTCTCTAAAACTATGCAACATGAAGAGAAGGGGTCTATTAGCTAATCCCTTCATGGGATCAAGTGTTTAGTGACTGATTTCATGTAGCAAGTGAAAACAAGCCTATAAATGGTGAATGAAGCCTTCTTTAATTTCACTGTGCTGATGAATATGAGAAGTATGGTCCAAAGGAGATTAACTGAAGCTGAAAACTCTAAAAACCACCAGAATAAAATGTACACAGAGCATTCTTCTAAGTTACTCTATTCAGTTCAGCTCAGTCGTGTCCGACTCTTTGCGACCCCATGAACTGCAGCATGCCAGGCCTCCCTGTCCATCACCAACTCCTGGAGTCGCCCCAAACCCATGTCCATTGAGTTGGTGATGCCATCCAACCATCTCATCCTCTGTCATCCCCTTCTCCTCCTGCCCTCAATCTCTCCCAGCGTCAGGGTCTTTTCCAATGAGTCAGCTCTTCGCATCAGGTGACCAAAGTATTGGAATTTCAGCTTCAACATCAGTCCTTCCAATGAACACCCAGGACTGATCTCCTTTAGGATGGACTGGTTGGATCTCCTTGCAGTCCAAGGGACTCTCAAGAGTCTTCTCCAACACCACATTTCAAAAGCATCAATTCTTTGGCACTCAACTTTCTTTGTAGTACAACTCTCACATCCATATATGACCACTGGACTCTAATAGCAAGGCTTAAATTGACAAGGAAACACCTACCATTATAAGTCCTAGATGATAAATTTGCCATGAATTCCTGCTATTTACTCTGCTGATGAAAGAAGAGGCTCAGAAAGGATCATGAAATGCCGAAGGATTACAGCTGGGAGCAGAACTCTATTCTCCTGATTCCAGCCCTGCATTCTTCTTAATAGTGCCTGCTAAAAAGTTTTCCCTGTTGTTTGTATTTGTGTTGCTTGTTTAACTGAAGAACAACCCCAGACTCAAATAATGATAGAGGGAGCGGCTGCCCCACGTGGGGATCTGCTGCCTAGGCTGTGACCTCTACTGACCTTGAGGGCTCATCAGGTCACAGGTAGACACCACTCTGGTTCCCATTCCCCCTTAGACTCCCTGTTGCTTGACCTTGGACAAATCTAAGAATTCCATGCTTCTCTCTTCCTTTGTAAACAGTGGCAGTAAAAATCTTTGTCCTGCCAAACCACCCTATGTGTACTTTTAAAACAGCAGCAGAAGAGGCTACATGACGTCAACGCTGTAGCCAGTCTGCAGTGAAGTCCGTCACGGGGACCATGTGACCCTGACACCAGTCAGGGAGCTCGGACAGGCTCAGAGCCAGTATGCCCATCAGCTGCATCTCCACACTCAAAGCTGGCAGGGGGATCCAGTCAGGACAAGTGTCTAAGTATAGATAATTAACTCTAAGGGATTTTAAGACCTCTCCTGTCCCAGGACCTGACCCAAATAGTAACTGATGGCATTCTATTTCTGGTCAGCTAGAACCCTGACTCTGGGCTTTCTGCCACCTCTTTTCAGCCATTCTCCTGGCTGGCTGGTGACAACTGGGCTGGTTCCTCAGCTTAACCCTCTGCACACTCTAATATGGGTTCTCAAAGGGTATGTGTTCAGTTGCTTCAGTCGTGTCCAACTCTTTGTGACCCCACGGACTGTAGCCCACCAGGCTCCTTTGTCCGTGGGATTTCCCAGGCAAGAATGCTGGAGTGGGTTGCCCTGCCCTCCTCTAGGGGATCTTCCTGACCCAGGGATTGAACCCGCATCTCCAGCATCGCAGGTGGGTTCTTTACCCACCGAGCCACCTGAGAAGTCCTTCTCAAATGGTGCTCATCTCCATATCAGCTGGGATACCTTTGGAAATGCCTGTTTCCAGGCTGTGCTCCCAGGGATTCTGATTCAGTGGCTTTGGTGAGTGTCCTGGGAATCTGCATTTTAACAAACAGCGTGACTGAAGATCACTGATCCTCCATCCTTTGCCCTTCATGCTGAATCGGGACACAGACAAGCCTCCTGATCAGGCAACAGGCTCCTCCATGGCCATTCTGCCAGGCTCACCCCAGCCCCAAATGCCCTAATTGCCTGGTCCTTTCAGGCGCCTGCTCAGCTGGTCTCCTCGGAGACCCCCCACACCTTGGCTGCCTCTGAATGGGTGCGGGCTCCGCCTCTGAAGAATTCCTAAACCATTTTTATCTCCCAGGCCGGTGGCTGTAGGCTTGAAATCAGGCTAATTCTCTTTTCAACCCTCCAACACAAAGGATTCATTTTCCTCCCTTTCTTGGGCAATACACTTATTTGCCTTGAGCAACCTAGACTTATGAAACACATAGGCCTACTTACTAGAATGTCTTGAAAGCAGCTTCTTCTCAGCCCATGGCATCAGCCATTCCGTCCCTGTGGCCCTTTGGGTGACTGCTAATGGAAAACTCAATCAATAATAAAGAGATTTCTTGACCTGGGTCACTGCAAGGTCCAGAGCCAGGTCAGGCCTCAGGCCTGTTTTGGTTCGGTTTCTTTCCATCTGTTTTTGCTTTGCTTTCTTTTGTTTTCAATCTCTCTTTGCCTTGCAGAGTGTAAGCAACACCCAACTCCATATCCACAGAGAGAGAGAGAGAATGTGTCTGCCATAACATTCCAAGCAAAATAATCCTGGCTTTCTCCTGACTAGTCCATGTCTGTCACAGGCTTCCTCAGAACCAAATGACTGCAGACTTCTAATTGACTTACCTCGACCCCAAAGCTAGGGGGCCAGGCATGGGGGTCCCCCAATAATATAGGCTGTACGGGGTGGGGTGGACCCTGGGTCCTTTAGGATGGGGGAAGGGAAGAACGGGATACAGGGTAGTCTTACAACGACAACAGAAACAGCTAGTACTAGCCCCAAATTCACCCAGGGGATCCTCTGGTTAAAACCAGTAGAAATCAGGCACAAAATAAGTCTTTGGTGGTTAATCAGCTACCTGTGAACACAGGTGAAGGAGACGTGAGGGGTAATGGAAACAGCAGGGCTTTCATCCAATGAGGAAAGGGTTCACTCAACACACAAGTTTCTCTTCTCTACTCACTCTTGCCTCCAAATTCAATCTTGACGTTTTCCCCAGATAAAAGTCACTTCACATCTAATTCTTCTTATTCCTTAAGTAACTTTATATCACTTAAGAAATCTGACAGATAGCTCTTCTTAAAGGCATGGTGCCTATTTTCTTGGTAAGTATAAAAATATGCTTAAGAAGTGTTACAGAAAGCAGGGACTGCCTGCTTGCTGCTCAAAACCCAATAAAGAGGCCAGGTGGGTGGAAAAGAAAGTTTGCTTTATTTTGGATGCCAGCTACTAGCCGGGTAGGGGGAACGGTGTATCTAAAGGCCAACTGCCACTCACCCCAAACTCAGCAATCAGGGGATAAGAGCTTTTATAGACAAAGGGAGGGCACTCCACGCAGAAACAGCAAGTCAGTTCTGACAGTCATCTTCGGATTGGTCATCGGTGGTCTGACCAGTGTCATCTTAGTTGTTTTAGGTACAGTTAATCTTCAGTTCCAAGGTCAGTTTGTTTCCATTTCTTTGAAGCCAGTTCTCAAAATCGTGGCAGCTTATGTCATGATTACATCTGGTCATCGTGCAGTTAACATCTCCATGTGGTGAGGGTTTCAGTATCTGTAAGACAGCTCACAGGATATGGCTCAGAATGTTATCTAGAGCCCTTGAGAGGGAACTAAAGGTCCTTGACTCTGCTTAATGACTAAACTATGCTGAATGACTGTTTCCCTTTATTTCTGCACTCGCTCACTTCTCTGATTAAATTCATTCATTGGGTAAAGGTTTTCCACAGACAAAAGACAGGCAGAGGACATGGGCCTGGGGGGGGCAAGGACCACAGGTTCCTGATCAGTTTCAGAAGAACAAATCAAGGTAAAAAATTTTTGTCCATGAAAACAGTAGTTTGTATTTGAGGTTTTTTCCTTTGAAGAAATTGGTATCCAATCTCTTTTTTTAAACTATACCCATTTTACCATTTGTAGGCATAGATTCAGGACCCAGAAACAGAAAGGATCCAGTTTTTTTGAAAGAGAAACCACTTGTCATTTAGGAGCAATCTGAGTAAACTAAAGCTCAAAACTAAGTTAGAAGAGAAGGCGGGGTGGGGGGGGATCAATTAGGACTTGTAGCGATTCTAAGTAGAAAACAAGCTCCCCAGGGTCCACGAAAGATCTCCAGGCAGAGGAGAGAGAAATGATACTTGATCTTTGGCTTGGGTTCCTCTAAATTCATGCCACCCTGGATGTAGCCCATGGAGATCTTATGTGCCCATTGCCAGAGAATGACTTAGGAAAGGATGAAAAATGAACCATTATTGACAGAGAAACTATCCTCACTGCTCTGAAAGGACACAGGAATGGACAAGTCTTCCTCTTCAACCAGGCACTGTCTTGTTGGGCTATGGTGCCTGGAACTTGGCAGTCAGCTGGTCTGAGGACCGAAGCCACCAGGGAGAGTCTCAGAGAAGTAAAGCCGGGGCATGCCTGCCACCTAAAGCCTGTCCTGACTCTGCTTCCTGCCACAAGAAGTGATAAACTTCCCTATATGAAGCTGCTGGAGTCAGGACTTTGAATTAATTGCAGCAGAAAGCTTTCTTACGCACAGGATTTTGGTGATCATGGGTTCTAACACTAAAATTCTAGTGGGTAAATTTGATAATCCATTTAATTGGTATAGGATGCTTTGGGCTGCAAAGTAGAGAATACATGACAAAAGGGTTTAAACAATAAGGATGTTTCTTTATCTTGCTTAACAAGAAATAGGGAGGCAG
>SJYA01001439.1:250054-350349 GCA_006410615.1 Neotragus moschatus
GTGTGCTTAGTTGCTCAGTTATGTCGGACTCTTTGCGACTCTATGGACTGTAGCTTGCCAGGCTCCTCTGTTCATGGGATTCTCCAGGCAAGAATACTGGAGTGGCTTGCCATTGCCTCCAATATAAAATAAAAAAAAAAATTTTAAGTGTCACTACTTTAAATAAAAAACTATCATGAGTCACCAAGATATGATAATCAAAATAAATATACAACTTTTATACAGAAGAGTGAAAGTGAAAGTCACTCAGTTCTGTCTGACTCTTTGTGATCCTGTGAAGTGTATAGTCCATGGAATTGTCCAGGCCAGAATACTGGAGTGAGTAGCCTTTCCCTTCTCCAGGAGATCTTCCCAACCCAGGGATCAAACCCAGGTCTCCGTCATTGCAGGCAGATTCTTTACCAGCTGAGCCACAGGGAAGCCCAAGAATACTGGAGTGGGTAGCCTATCCCTTCTCCAGGGGATCTTCCCAACCCAGGAATTGAACCAGGGTCTCCTGCATTGCAGGTGGATTCTTTACCAACTGAGCTATCAGGGAATATTCCCATGTTTAATTCCAACAATCATCTCATAGGCCACCAGTGGTCCATGTATCCAACTCTAGAAACACTGTTCTAAGAGTGGGGCGAGGGTTTCTCTCTTCCCAGGAGTTAAGTTAGCATTTAAAATACTCTGATCAAAAGTGTTTATTCTAAGGGAAGTGTCCCTAAGTTGAGAGTTTCACAATTTGCAAGAATCATAAGATTTTCAATGAACACAAAATGTTTTCTTATTCTTATTTTTCTCCATCCTGCCCTCTTTTCAGATAAAGTCTTTATTTCCTTCCTCTTTCTCTTTAGTAAACTCAGCTCCATCATGAACACTCAATCCTCCACCCTCCTCAGCCGTGTCCACCTCCAGTGATTCACTTTTGGGCTTCCTCCACCAGCTTGGCCCTCCTCACCCGTTGACATTATAACTATCCTCATTTGTAAGAAGTGTGATTGTTTCACACCAAACTGTGAACCCAGAAGCAACCAAAAATAAATGTTCAGTTTGGGGGTCTGGATGATAAAGCTGCTGAGCTGTCTTGGGTATGTCTTGGGTATGGGTATTTCAGGCTTTTCTTCTCAGCTCTATGGGCAATGGATCTCAAAGACCTGGGCCTGAATTAATAGGTGTCAGGCCTTTACCTAAACCTATGACAACTAGTTTACCCTGTTCATGCAAGGAAAGGGATGGGGGCTTCCTATGCAATATTTCTTAGTCTACCCACATACCCTGAACCCTACTCATTTCACTAATGAAAAATAGGATTTTATGTAATCCAATGCAACGCTCAATTTTGACTGAAGATAGATGTTTAGGCCACCCTAGCAAGTAGGAATGGAAAAGCAATTTAATAAGGTTTAGAAAAATAAAAATGTGTGATGTTCCTTGAATTGGACTATTGCAGGGCAAAGTAATACATTTTAGTCTCATAGGAATTAAGCCATCGTGGTCAGGAGAACAAGCAGTGACACCGGCAATTTCACAGAGAAATCTCTGCTGGATACTGGATCACAATGCAAAGCAACCCCGCACTGGGCCCATTTATAAGCTAAATGTGCTGATGACTCTGCCTTTTACACCTTGCACTTCCCCGAAGACACAAATATTTACATTTGTGAAGCCATTTACAAAGCACTTTCCCATGTCTTTTCTTTGAGACTTCAGATCAAGCCAGAGCAGGTAGTGCATTTTATGGACAAAGAGACCTTGGGAAGTCAGACACAGTCATACCAAGAGAGATGGGAAAAAAAAAAACGTAGGCGTAATTAGTCCATACTCTGTCACTTGGTTCATGCAAGCCCCAGGGACTATAATTCCAAAAGAAATTCATGTTTTCTTAGAGAACAGACTTTCAGATCGACAGGTAGACACTGCTATTAACATATTTAAAGTGGAAAACCAACAAGGTCCTACTAGATAGCACAGTTAATGCGGCAGTCTGTATGGGAGGGAAGTTTGGGGGAGAGTGGATACATGCGTATATATGCCTAAGTCCCTCTGCTTTCTACCTGAAACTATCACAATATTGTTAATCAACTATATTCCAGTACGGGCCTCCCTGGTGACTCAGCGGTAAAGAATCCAGAAGCAATACAGGAGCCACAGGAGATGTGGGTTCGATCCCTGAGTTGGGACGATTCCCTGGAGGAACACATGGCAACCCACTCCAGTGTTCTTGCCTGGAGAACTCCATGGACAGAGGAGCCTGGTGGGCTACAGTCCATAGGGTTGCAAAGAGTCAGACACAACTGAAGTGATTTAGCACACACACACGCAAACGCTCCAGTATAAGATGAAAAGTTTAAAGAAAGGAAATTCATGTTTCCACAAATTGCATCTTCCCTCCTGGGTTTAAGTGGCACCACATTCCAGTCGCCCCAGTTGGAAATTTTGGCCTCTTTATATACATCACCCGATTTCTCATCATCACTTCCCTTCCTCTTTACACACTGTTACTGCGGTCATCCTCTCTTACCTGGAACCTGGTAATAGAGGTTTTTAAATTTTATTTAATTTTAATTGGAGGATAATTGCTTTACACTGTTGTGTACATACAGCAACATGAATTAGCCATAGATATACACATGTTTCCTCCCTCCTGAACCTCTCTTCCACTTGCCACCCCATCCCATCCCTCTAGGTTGTCACAGAGCACCAGGATGAGCTCCCTGTGTCATATGCCAGCTTCCCATTAGCTATGTATTTTACACTGTGTAGTCTTTTGACTGGTCCCTTTGCCTGTACTTTGGAAACAATTCCCAACCCAATTATTCACTACCCAGCTGCCTGAGTGAGCTTGCAGTATATAGCTCTGAATGCATCACCCTCTTGCTTAAAAATCTTCAATAGTTCCTTCTTAAATAGAGACTATAGTTCAACTTCTCTCTCTCTCTCTCTCTCTCTCTCACTCAGACACACACACACACACACACACACACACACACACGCAGGTTAATATACGTTCCACCTCCATTAAATTGCATTCATGTTTCAGCTTTACTGACTATGCCAGATAAGCTTATAACAGTGTTTATTTTCTCTGGGAGGGCATTCTGTCCTACAATACCCATTTACCTAACCAACAGTGGCTAATAAGTCAAGACCCAACTTATAAATCATTTTACAATCCCTAGGAAGTTTTGCCTCCATGCAGCTGACACTGTCTCCTATGGCCACACAGTCCCCTGGACACATTTCTGCTGTGGGGCCTGAACATGCATTATCAAGTTGCCCTATGTACTTTCTGTCTCCTCTTAAACTGCAGCTCCTGGGGATAGATAAATCTTTGTATATCCAGTGACTGCATAAAATAAAACACCCTGCATTGTAAATAAGTGAACTAATTAATTTCTATAGCAAATAATGATGACTTACACTAATAGTCAAATACAATTTTCTCTTCTCCATTAGAGAAGGGTTGGAAAATGCCAACATGAAGTTGAAGAACCCTGGGGGGGGCATTCAAAAATTTGTCCAGTAAATTTGCCCAGTAAATGGTAACCCTCTTTTTAAAAGGAAAAAATAACCCACAGATGACGAATCCTTCAACTCTTTACACTTGACCTTCATCTAACAACAGCCAACCCGAAAGGATTTTCTTGACCAACTGGTCAAGGGTAGCTTGTTTATGCAATCATGACCTTTCTTAACTTGTTTTTCCTTCTTAGGCCAAAGTTTTTCTTTCCATAGTAAATTACTGATTCTAGATGAAGGGAACAGCATGCTTACACTGTCTACAAGAAGCACCAAGGACACTGATTTGGCCAAACTTGATGTTTTCTTTCAGGAAGCCATGGGTAATAAGGCTGGGTAAGTAAGGCCAGATGTGAACAATAATATGTTAGTACTGCAAGAGAGCTTAGAAGTCAGCTTACCCAGGATTTCCCAGTGCAGTTCAGTTCAGTCACTCAGTCGTGTCTGACTCTTTGCGACCCCATGAATTGCAGCATGCCAGGCCTCCCTGTCCATCACCAACTCCCGGAATTCACTCAGACTCACGTCCATCGAGTCTGTGATGCCATCCAGCCATCTCATCCTCTGTCGTCCCCTTCTCCTCCTGNTTGTTGACCATGATGGCTACACTTAGATGACTCATTATGGGAATGCAACTCATTCATATGCTTATTTTATTCATTCATTTATCCAATATTAATGACCTATTCTGGAATGGGCATAGTGAAAGTAAGTGAGAATCTTTATTCCACACATAAGGCAGTCACTGCCCTCAATGGGCTTAACTTCTAGTGGAAGGTACAGTCAACTCTTCAACAAAAAAATTCAGATAGTGGTAAGTATAATAGGCAAAGAAGCTTCTTCACCTGGGGGATTCCTGGAAGAACACACGTGTGTGTATGTTAGATGTTCAGTTGTGTCCAGCTCTTTGCAGTTCCATGGACTGTAAGCCGCCAGTCTCCTCTGTTCATGTAATTCTCCAGGCAAGAATACTGGAGTGGCTTTACATTCCCTTCTCCAGGAGTCTTCCTGACCCAGAGATCAAACCTGGGTTTCCTGAATTGGAGGCAAATTCTTTACCATCTGAGCCACCAGGGAAGCCTGGAAGACCATATGTAAGTATAGTTTATTGTCAGTATATCAACATGTATATAAACAGTATATCAACATAATCACATCAATCTAAACAGCCCAAGTTCTGAGAACTAATTGTTTCCTAAAGACTAGCAAGGAATGAGATGGTCAGTTTCTTTTTTTGAATTTAGTATTACCTGCATTTCTTTTTCTTAATTTTTAAAAAAATTTAATTTTTAATTGGAGGATAATTTCCTTACAATGTTGTGTTGGTTTCTGCCCTATAGCATCATGAATTAGCTGTAACTATACATATATGTGGATGTCCCTGGTGGCTCAGATGGTAAAGACTCTGCCTGCAATGCTGGGAGACCTTGGTTCGATCCCTGGGTTGGGAAGATTCCCTGGAGAAGGAAATGGCAACCCACTCCAGTATTCTTGCCTGGAGAATTCCACAGACAGAGGAGCCTGGTGGGCTACAGCCCACGGGGTTGCAAAGCATCAGACACAACTGAGTGACTAACACACACATACACACATAAATACATATGTATACATATATATTGTATATATACACACATATATATCCTCTCCCTCTTGAACCTCTCTTCCCACCCACTCCTGCTCCTTTAGGCGCCAGGCTGGCCCCCTGTGTTATACAGCAGCTTCCCACTAGCTGTCTATTTTACACATAGCAGTGTACATATTTCAATGCTGTTTTTTAAATTCGCCCCACCCCTCTTCTTCCCTGGCTGTGTCCACAAGTCTGATCTCTATGTCTGAAGATTACATGCATTTCTGAAGAAAATAAAGGTAGACAAAGAAAGGGAAGGAGGGAGAGAGCAAGAAGAAGGAATTTTATCCTCCTGTTACATAGCCTTACTCTTCCCTGGCCGAACAGAGATGCTACACAGGAGAGAAACAAGGCCGGGGGGGAGGGTCTTTTATGAACATAGACGGTGCTGGAAAGAACAGCTAATACCCCAGGAGAGCAGCCTCTGAGCTCTCCTATGCTCAAAAGAATGTACTGTGTGAATTTTGCAGCACATGTTTGTGTTCCAAACCCTCCAACAGCTTCAATCATAGTTACCCCTCAAATCCCCTCTGGTTCTCTGATGTGGTTACTGACTCCCTAAGTGACCTCTCCTGAATCCTAGGAGAACCACTAAGACTTTCCACATGGGCTCTGCCTTCTTTCCACCACGTGAGCTTCAAGAACAGAGCAAGCTGCTTCTTAAAGAATGTACCCTTATAAGAACTGAAGTGAAGAATACCTTTAATTTCTAAAATCCAGAGAAGGCTATAATATCACCTAGCTCAGGCATCCTAGAAACTAATATCACATGTCTTTATATTCTGAGTTAGTTTGGCAACTTTGTGAAGGAAATAAAATTAACTTAGTTATGTTAGTGAGAAATGCCTGGGCTTCCCTGGTGGCTCAGTGATTACCAATCTGCCCACCAATGCAGGAGACACTGTTTGATTCCTGATCTGGGAAGATCCCACGTGTCTCGGAGCAACTACTTACTGAGCCTGTGCTTTAGAGCCCAACAGCCACAACTACCCTACTCTAGTATTCTTGCCTGGAAAATCGCATGGACGGAGGAGCCTGGTAGGCTGCAGGCCATGGGGTCGCGAAGAGTCGGACATGACTGAGCAACTTCATTTTCAATTTTCACTTTCATGCATTGGTGAAGGAAATGGCAACCCACTCCAGTGTTCTTGCCTGGAGAATCCCAGGGACAGGGGAGCGTGGTGGGCTGACGATCATAGGGTCGCACAGAGTTGGACACCACTGAAACGACTTAGCAGCAGCAGCAGCCCCAACTCCTGAAGCCTGCATGCCCTAGAACCTTTACTCTGCAACAGGAGAATCCACCACAGTGAGAAGCACTTGCACTGCCACTGGCAAGTAACCTCCACTCGCCGTAACTAGAGAAAGTCTGCACACAGCAGTGAAGACCCGGCACTGCCAAAGTAAGTAAATCAAATTATTTCTAAACGATAAATGCTTGCTTGCTTTAGTGCTGGTTAAATGATTTGTTAACAATTTGAATACAACTGTCTCTTTCAATAGGTAGGTTAGAAGAATAGGCTATGGATGAGGAAAGCAATCTGCAACCAGATGAAGGTGCTATAGTGGGAGGAAGACGGTATCAGAGAGGAAGCTTCTAGACTGGCAGTGCTGTCACCTCCATAGGAGGGAGACAGCTAAGGGGGGGGGGTAAGTGAGTCATCTAGGGAACAAATTAAGACCAGGCCACGTGGTGTTGGAGAAGACCCTTGAGAGTCCCTTGGACTGCAAGGAGATCCATCCAGTCCATTCTGAGGGAGATCGGCCCTGGGATTTCTTTGGAAGGAATGATGCTAAAGCTGAAACTCCAGTACTTTGGCCACCTCATGCGAAGAGCTGACTCATTGGAAAAGACTCTGATGCTGGGAGGGATTGGGGGCAGGAGGAGAAGGGGACGACAGAGGATGAGATGGCTGGATGGCATCACTGACTCGGTAGACGTGAGTCTGAGTGAACTCTGGGAGTTGGTGATGGACAGGGAGGCCTGGCATGCTGCGATTCATGGGGTCGCAAAGAGTCGGACATGACTGAGCGACTGAACTGAACTGAACTGAACTGAATATCACTCTTGGGTGACAATACTGAGAAGGAGGCTTCCTTGCATTTTGCACCCAGGTACCTACTCATGGCGTCTGCTTCCTAGTTCTGACCCTGGAGAACTGAGCTCTGTGAGGGTTAAAAGAAAGTGAGGGGATCCAGACATAAATTCCCTCAGTTGTGACAAATGGGAATACAAAGGGCTTATAAAGAACCCATCTGCCAACGCAGGCAGATCTAAGAGACCTGGGTTCAAGCCCTGGGTTGGCAAGATCCCCTGGAGGAGGGCATGGCAACCCACTCCAGTGTTCTTGCCTGGAGAATCCCATGGACAGAGGAGCCTGGCCGGCTGCAGTCCATCGGGTCGCAAAGAGTCAGACAAGACTGAAGTGACTTAGCACGTACACATTTCAAAATGACCACCAGGATAAATCTAGTTTTAATATCTCACTATAAAGGCATTACATAGTTTTTAACTGTATTCCCCCACACTGTACATGTCATACCAATGACTCTATTTTGCAACTGAAAAATTATTAAAAAAATTTTTTTATTGTGGTAAAAGTCATATACTCCAATACTTTGGCCACCTCATGCGAAGAGCTGACTCATTGGAAAAGACTCTGATGCTGGGAGGGATTGGGGGCAGGAGGAGAAGGGGACGACAGAGGATGAGATGGCTGGATGGCATCACTGACTCGGTAGACGTGAGTCTGAGTGAACTCCGGGAGTTGGTGATGGACAGGGAGGCCTGGCATGCTGCGATTCATGGGGTCGCAAAGAGTTGGACATGACTGAGCGACTGAACTGAACTGAACTGAGCTGAACATCACTCTTGGGTGACAATACTGAGAAGGAGGCTTCCTTGCATTTTGCACCCAGGTACCTACTCATGGCATCTGCTTCCTAGTTCTGACCCTTGAGAACTGAGCTCTGTGAGGGTTCAAAGAAAGTGAGGGGATCCAGACATAAATTCCCTCAGTTGTGACAAATGGGAATGCAAAGGGCTTATAAAGAACTCATCTGCCAACGCAGGCAGATCTAAGAGACCCGGTTCAAGCCCTGGGTCGGGAAGACCCCCTGGAGGAGGGCATGGCAACCCACTCCAGTATTCTTGCCTGGAGAATCCCATGGACAGAGGAGCCTGGCCGGCTGCAGTCCATCGGGTCGCAAAGAGTCAGACAAGACTGAAGTGACTTAGCACGTACACATTTCAAAATGACCACCAGGATAAATCTAGTTTTAATATCTCACTATAAAGGCATTACATAGTTTTTAACTGTATTCCCCCACACTGTACATGTCATACCAATGACTCTATTTTGCAACTGAAAAATTATTTAAAAAATTTTTTATTGTGGTAAAAGTTATATACTCCAATACTTTGGCCACCTGATGCAAAGAACTGACTCATTGGAAAACACCCTGATGCTGTGAAAGATTGAAGGCAGGAGGAAAAGGGGACAACAGAGGATGAGATGGTTGGATGACATCACCAACGTGATGGACATGAGTTTGAGTAAGCTCTAGGAGTTGGTGATGGACAGGGAAGCCTGGCATCCTGCAGTCCCTGGGGTTGCAAAGATTCAAACACAATGAGTGACTGAACTGAACTGAACTGAATTGAACTGAAAAGTCACAAAATATAAAACATATATTTTAACCATATTTAACTGTACAGTTCTGGACATTTACTGAACTCATTGTGATAGTAATTCATGATGTATGTAAAGTCTAATCATTATGCTGTACACCTTAAACTATTTAGTGCTAGAGAGGGAGGTATATATCAATTATACCTCAATAAAACTGAAAGAAAAATTAAAATTAAAAAAAAATAGAGACCTCATTCTCTGGTTGAGAAGAATAAAGTGTGCCTTGGCTTAGAAGAGAGAGACACTTTCCCAAAGCAAGAAAAAGTGCTGGTTACAAATACCCAGCCTGTCATTTTGACCCACAACCCTGCCTGTTGCCAAACTAAAGAAACAAGCACAAGTCATAAAATGAACTGGAATGGGGAAATACATCTCTACTGTTCAAAGAGAAAGCAGGACTCTCCATAAGAAATTAAGGCTCCAACCAAGGGTAACAGTTCTTGACCAAAAAAAAAAAATAGTCAGAGGCTGGAAAAAAGTCCTAACCTCCAAATACCCTTCTCGGGAGGCAGATGAAGCACTGAGCGAGTCTGGAAGACAAACACTGTTGGAGACTCTTTGGGAAGCTGAGCAAGACAGACCAAGAGGCCAAAACCATCCTTATTAAAACTATACAGATTTCCTNCTCACAGAGGTACAAGCATCAGACTACGCCACCTTACACAGTAACCCAGGTGGGAGGCCTGAGGCCACTAAATGAGGCTTCTTCCTTCGCGCAGCCCTTAGCTGGGCAATCTGCAGGGACAGTCCTGGTGTCCTGGGAACATACTGGAGGGGGCAGGACCCTGGCTGCCACTCCCCTGGGCCGCTGGGTGGCATTGCTGCCTGCAAGTGGCCTCCCTCCAGATGTACTGTGCCAGGGGACCACAGGAACTGGGCAGTGACAGCAGCCAAGGCCCCTGTCTTGGAACTTTTCTGGGGACTCTCGGCAGCCTTGGGGTCCTTTCTGAACACCAAGCCAGAATCATACACAGAGATATCTGACGCCTCACTCAGTGGGGAAGGCTTCAGCCCCCGACTCTGGATGAATTCTGAGACTCCCCAGATGTCTAGCATCAACCCCTTAAACTACTTCTTTGGTTACCCTGATAGTGCTCAAGGGTCATCAGCAAGCATCACCCCCTAACCCTGCTCCCCAAGAGCCTCGGCCATCTTCCAGGGAGGATGTTAACTTGCGCCTTACTAACACTGAGGACTCTCCATTCTATTTTCCTCCCACGCTGGAGGTGAATGAGACTCATGTCATTGTTATCCTGACTCTTACCCAGCTTTCTTTAGTTTGGTTTGCAAAAGGGCAAATAGTTGAATGATGGGAAAAAAAAAAAAAAGGCTAAAAATGTGTAGAGATGGTTTTGCCTTTTGTCACACAGGAGTGGCCATGGTATGCTTGCACCACCAACTGACTGAGCGATTCTCTGCAGATCCTGGCCTGGAGTTTAGCAGCTCCTTCTTTTGGTAAACCACACTGGGTCGAGTTTTGATAGGTGACCCAATGGTTTGGGAGGTTTAGCCAAAGGTTTGCCTCCTTTCCTTAGGAGGCATTCTGTAGCTGGAACACTGTTCTTGCTTTCAAAGTGGATATTTTTTCTTTTCTTTTCTTTTCTTTTTTTTGATACTTTGCTTTTAATTTAGCACATTGGAAGATAAGTCATTTTCCATTGTTGGGAAAGCCTGTGAGGTTTTTTATTCTCTGCAGGGGCCATAGATAGTGACAATGTCTAGAGAGCACGTTTCCCCCATGACTGTCATCTTCATCTCACTCCATTTGCGAAGTGAAAGATGCTTTTTNTAATTTAGCACATTGGAAGATAAGTCATTTTCCATTGTTGGGAAAGCCTGTGAGGTTTTTTATTCTCTGCAGGGGCCATAGATAGTGACAATGTCTAGAGAGCACGTTTCCCCCATGACTGTCATCTTCATCTCACTCCATTTGCGAAGTGAAAGATGCTTTTTTCCTCCATTTGGGAAGGTTCCCCTGGAACCGCAGTCCAGTCGTGGTCAGCACACTGGAGTTGGTGTCTGAGAGCGTGTCTGATTCCACTTTCTCCTGACAGACAGTGGGCACTTGGTCCATCGCCTGCCTCTAGCTGGCGGCATCTTTGGCGCCAACACAATATTCAAGCCGATTCTCAAGGCAAATGTGGTACAGGAACCAGAGGAGTAATACTTTGAAAATCCAGGCAGGTTTGCACACCTGTCCCTGTCTGAGTTCCCCAGAAGCAGGGCCTGAGGCAAAGGTTCATATACTGCTCCTTATTAAAGAATATCCCCAGGAAGTGGGAGTGGGGAGAAGAGGGGTGAGGCATGGAAGGTGGGGGCTGTTGGTCTCAGATGTGACTGCTTAATCACAAAGGTTCCCCCTCCAAGGGGTACTGTAAACTGTAGCTTGAGGCAGCCTGTCCCTGGAGGAAAAGAGAATGTGTCCATCTCCTGTTAGGTGACCACTGTGGGTCATTCCTTGGCACCCCAGCAAACCTCAGGGCAAAGTTGGGGCTCCGCACCAGCAGGGATGCTCCACGGCAGGAGTTAGGAGTCTAGTAGAGTAAAAGGCCACGAGGTTATGGGCTCGGGCTCTCCAGAAGGTGACCAAGGCCCTGAAAAAATGTTTCCTGGAACAGGCAAGTGGTCAAGGGTCCCTGCGGCAAGTGAGATCAAGAGGATCCAAAATGGTCCAAAAAGTTTATCTAGCACATCATACCACATGGTGGCGTTCCAGAACTTTCTTCCATACCTGTGCTGTGTGACCACCTCATTACAATATCCTGTCTAGCCTTCAGAATGGTATGAAGCAATATAGTCAATTGGACATTTTTTTTTTTTTGAAAGGAGTATAATTGGTTTAATGAGAGGGAATCCCACATTGGAGTGGAAACACGAAATAGGCCTACTTTTCCATGCCTGCTCTCTACCGGGCGCTATGGAACACCCCTTCCCACTGGAGGAGTGAAATTCCTTACAGACATTTCCTTTAAAGCCTCTAGCTATTCAATTATTTTCAATTCTCAAAGTCATCTCCTTTTAATTCTTGAAGTTCAGTCTTGTTTATTTGAAATTTTCCATTTCATAGGACTTCCCTGGTGGCTCAGTGGTAAAGAATCTGCCTCCAATGCAGGAGAGGCAGATTCCTTCCCTGGACTGGGAAGATCCCCTGGAGAAGGAAATAGCAACCCACTGCAGTATTCTTGCCTGAAGTCTCATGGACAGAGGAGCCTGGCAGGCTACAATTCATGGGATCACAAAAGATTTGGACACAACTTAAGGATTCCATTTCACATTGAATTCAAAGCTCCCAACCTCCCCATCCCCCACCAAGCCCAGGATAGTTGAAATGTAATGGGGGTATGGTCACTTCTCCCTGACACACCCACTCCTTTTTTCCCTCCAGTACTGGGGTGGGAGGTGAGAACAGGAAAATGACACTATATCCAGAAAAGCCTAGTGGACGTATGCCATGGTTTGTTGTAAGGAGTTTTCTATGGTCTGGGTATGGATGGGTGATTGGATGACCATCTCAACAGGCTTTACTAATGTGTGACAGTTTCTCAGGGTGTCTAGGATCCCTAAAGAGGAGTGACCCCATCCTCAGGATGATCCCCATGGGCAACCTGAACTAAACTCATGTGAGGCCTCGGCTTTTGCTATTTGCTCTGATGTTCCCCAGTGAGCCCTATCCCCACCTCATCATTTCAAGGAGGCTCATAACCCTTGAATCTGCTGACACAAGTAGAATCTATTTTCTATAGTTCTAGGAGTGGGACATTTAAAGGGATGGCCCTTGTTCCCACTTGGTCCAGTCATCTCTTCTCATCATCTCTCCCAGGGCTTTTCCTAATCAGAAGAGAAGGTGTCAGTCTGCCTTTCTTGAAGACACTCCCAAGTTGTACAAATGACTCTCTCCGGTTCCTGCCCCTTCCACTTGTCTTGGAGCTTACTCCCAGTCCCCACAAGGGGCATAAGGAAAATGAGACATCTCTATTCTTCATAATATTTTCCTATTTAAAACACCTTCTCCTTCCCTCAAAGTCCTAAAGTAGGAGATGGTGTGGGCATCTAGGATGGGGTCAGAGGGATGCTGGGAGGCTGGAGTTGGTGGTGGTATGGGCTGAAAGTATTGCCCCTTAGCCAGTCATTCTGCAAAGCTGCCATCCCCAAAGGCTGGCTATTCTCTGCTCTTACATTGTGGGGAAACTTGAGGTTTTGTTTTCAGCAGTAAAGTTAGTTACCAGTTCCAACTAATATGAGAAAACACTCCCACCTGGCACCTATCTTCATCCTGTTACATAAGTATCTCCAGTTGCTAACTTAAAAAAAAATATTAACAATTCTAGTGCTTTGGGGGGGCGGTGATTTTGCAGCCTCTATGAATTTCTGTTTTTCTAAATATTTTCATGTTTTGGTGAGGGAAATTTGCTGTTTTTTCCTTAATTGTTTAGTTCATTTTCAGTCTGTTATCCCTGGCCTTAGCTCTTGGAGTGTCAACCATCATATTCAAGTTCAGGCAGAGGACAGAAGATGGGAAGGCCAAGGGCCCGCTCCACCCCTTTTAAGGAGATGTTCTGGAAAGATCACGTAGGCCCTCTGCTGAGGTCAAAACCCAGTCCCAAGGCCCGTGCAGCTACAGGGGAGGCTGGGAGAGGCAGCCTGCTGGCTGAGCGCACTGCTGCCTCAAATAACCTGATGACGATGTAGCCAGCTGCAAGTCTCCACCACACCCCCAAAGCACAAAAATTCCAGGTCATCCTTATAGTTTATTTTATTAAGAAAGTTTCTCAAATTATTTTTCTTATTAAAAAGGCAACAGCTATTCATTAAAAATAAAACATAGAAAGGCAGCTGTTAAGTATTCCCATATAAATCCACCTGTTAGAGGCAATCACCAAAACATACAACTTCCAGATTTTTTCCTGTGTGTGTCCATGTCTTTTTTATAAGAATGAGTTATATATCTACATCCCTTAGGTCTGAGTTCTGAAAAATAGCTAATTTGGGGGATCATTGGGGATTTTCATAGTTCTTTGAAATATACTGTAACATGTTTAAGTAATCCACCTATTGTTAGACATGGAGTTTATTTCAACTAATTTTCTTTCACTAGGCATTTAAAATGTTTCTAATTTTTCATTATCATATACAGTGCAAAGCTGGAATAAATTTTTGAAAATTAACTCCAAAATAAAATATCCAAAGAATAAGAAAAAAAACTTACTGCACTTAAAAAAAGACAGGGAGAGGAGACCAAAAAAAATGCGCCAACAATACATTAAAGGTTGCAAGACCTCCCTCCTAGTCTGCCAGAATGATTAATACATGAAAAACCAATGGTCAAGAAGCGTTCATTTTTTACCAAAGTTATCTTACTGGCCAAATTACCTCTGATTAGATTGCTTTTGTTCCAACCGCCTAAAGCCAAATCACCTGCACCTGGGTTAAATAATTGAACTGTTTTGGAAGGTACAAGGGCACCCCCACTTAACCTGCACTCCTTCAGGGAAGTGTTGGAGTGAAGCTGGCAGAATGCACTGGTGCCCTTTCGAACAGAGAAGGTACACTTGGAAGACTTCTCTGTTCCCTCATCCTTCGGATTTTGCTCAAACAAGATTCCAAAAAAGAATTAGAGCACCTTCAGAATATTAATTAGAGATTTCCTGACGGGCTTCAGGTATAAAGAGAGGATGCCCAGCAGATCCGCCTGGCCCTGATTTATGAGAAATGAGGAGGATTTCACATGCATCCTCTTGATTCCTGGGCTAGGAAGAGAGAATACACCACTGCTTTCCTATAGTTTTTCTCAGGATTTCTCTGAAATGAAATTAAATGTTATCTCTCATGCTTACATACATGGATTCACTCCTCTGAGGGCCTCTTTCCTTGTGAGACACTAAAATAACATCTTATGATAATAACAGCCCGCTCCTTTGTCCTTTTCTGCCTTTACCTCATTCACCCCAGCAGCAGGGCCCACTCCAAAAGAAAGTAAAAGCCAGTGTGAGGGATAAAAGGACCAACCTGGGACACATCCATCAGATAGACACAGCTGAGCTCATGTGGGAAAAAAGGGGTGAGTCTAAGCACAGCCTGTGTACCCAGGATCCCTTAGGGACTGAGTTCTGCAAAAAGCTCAGTGCCCTGAAGACTTGAGAGGGCACCTTTGTAAATACCAACATTTTTGTTTCTGTTTCAGTCATTTGAGGTTTTTTTTTTCAAAATACAGTTTATACTTTCCAGTTTTCTAAACAGAAGTTTAAAAATATAATTAGCCTTTTCTTGATGGGGGTCACCTTATGGAACATTATTTTAAACACTTATTGAGAGTCAAGTTTTGTGCCCAGGGGATGTAAACATGAATAAGACAAACACCCCCCCTCCTCCACCAAGAACTCATAGTCTAGTGGGAGAGACAGAGAATTACTCAACTACTTACAAAACCTCCCGATAATTAAACGGATTATGAAAGGAATGGTTTGGAAACACAGAAAGTGACATCTAACTCTTCCTGACTTTCAGAAAGGGAAATGTTTAGAGATAAGTTGATCTCAAGGATTAAGCAAGAAATGCTTCTTTTGGTTCAAAAATGGCTCAACAATGATGGAAGAACATTTCAGGCAGAAAGAAGCATATGCAAAACCCCAGAATTTGAGGACATGTTTGGGGGAACTTCCAATGGTTTGAGATAGCCAAGAGGTAGTATACACTGGTGAGTGGCAGGAATGTCATCAACCAAGTCTCAGAAGGCTAGTGTGTCATACTAAAAGGTCTAGTTATGACCCTTGAATGCCTCTCAAAGAGATAAAATAGATAAGCTTGTAATTCTCTTGGAGGATTTTAAAAATCTAATGTCATTTACACATGGCATAAGATAAAGAAATATTTTTGAGTCAAAAAATAGTTTTAGGGCAGTAGATTACAGACTATATTACAACAGTCACTTTTAATAACTATCTAATAATATTTAAGAAGACAAATTTCTTGTGTTCCACTAATAGGCAACATGTGCTTCTTAATTTACCTTGTTAATTATGTAAGTAAAAGTACAATTTCTTGACCACTACATTTACCATTAACATCTTTTATTGTGGGTGTATTTTGAGATTGAGCACACCTAATATAGAACGATTTTGACTACATTTTACAGTAGCAAAAATAGATTAAAACCGCTTTCATGACCTAATGTTGGAATGCTTGCCTTTGCTATGAAAAAAAATATCAACTGGTTTATTTTTGAAACATTCATGTTTGTTTCTAAATGGTGAAATTAGGAAAGGGCTTCAGGCTGACCTTTCCCAGGTCTTCTAATCAAGAACACTTTGTAGGTATTAATGACCTTTATAGCAAGTAAACCAGACACGAGATTATATGTAACAGTCATAAGTATCAGAAATCCTTTGATATGCTATATAACAAGTGTTGTTATATTACTGAAACTTCTAGATTTGATGAAATCATCTTGAAGAGATTTAGAGAAGGCTCTTTTTATGGTTTTTTTTTAATTCATTTGTTGCATTTTGACATGAGAACCTAAATTTGTCCCATCTTTAGCCGTTAATCCATTATGGGTATAAATTTTAAAACATATAACCAAAAATACAAACAACTTAAAATAGTGTACCATCTACAACTCCCGCTGTGGCTATCAGTGGTCCCCTGATATCCCAGAGAATAATTGCTTCAAGAGAATTTTCCTTCTTCCCATCTTATTAACCACAGTGCAAACCCTCTCAGAGGGGAGCAAATGCCTCTACTTTCACAGGTGGCAATAATTAAGTAATCCTAACATTCATATTTCAAGTTCCGAAAAACAGAATCTGAAACAGGAAATAAAAAATCTTTAAGGGCATAACCCTCTAGGACATTTGCAACATTCCTTGGTTGGGAAATACTGCTACTCAATGATTTTAAGCATAATTTGGTTGCATGTTAAAATAATCTCGTTGGCAACAGCTGCTGCTGCTGCTAAGTCACTTCAGTTGTGTCCAACTCTGTGCGACCCCAGAGACGGCAGCCCACCAGGCTCCTCCGTCCCTGGGATTCTCCAGGCGAGAACACGGGAGTGGGTTGCCATTTCCTTCTCCAATGCATGACAGCGAAAAGTGAAAGTGAAGTTGCTCAGTCGTGTCTGACTCTTAATGACCCCATGGACTGCAGCCTACCAGCCTCCTCTGTCCATGGGATTTTTCCAGGCAAGAGTACTGGAGTGGGGTGCCCTTGCCTTCTCCTCTGGCGACAGCAGTGGGGACGAATTAAAGAGCAGAAAACCTGATGCTAAAGAGGCCTGATAAATGATTACTGATGATCCCAGCAAGAAGTAAGAAGGGTTTACACCTGGGCAACAGTGGTGGGCAGTGGGTTAGAAGATCAGATGAAGAAGAAAGATCTCGAAGTTAGAATAGTTTGTCTACAATTTTATAAACACTGATGTGTTTGAGCCACCTGAAGTGTGTAGTGCTGTCTGTCCTAAACTAATGGCCCCATCTTCTATGGGTAGCAATAACCATGCGTGCTGGGAAAACTATTTCTAGCTGCATCCTTGAAGGTGTTTCTGAAAGAGTAGTATCTGAATTGGCAGATCGGTAGCCTCATCAGCATAGCTGGGCATCATCAATTCTCTTAAGGACCTGAAAAAGACCGAAAGGTGGAGTAGGGGTGAGTTCGCTCTCTGCCTGAGCCCAGATATTTCTCTCTTCCCCCTTTTGGAGGTCAGTGCTCCTGGTTCTCCAGCCTTCAGACTTGGATTGATCTCCACCACTGGCTTCCCTTGTCCCCCAGCTTCCCGATGGCAAGCTATGGTACTCCTTGGCTCCATAATCACGTGAGTCAATTTCTAATATATATATGTTTTTAAAATATTTATTTATTCTGGCTGCACTGAGTCTCTGCTGCTGTGTGCAGCCTTTCTCTAGTTGTGGCAAGCAGAGGCTACTGTCTAGTTGCGGGGTGCGGGCTTCTCATTGCGGTGGCTTCTCTTGTGGAGTACAGGCTCTAGAGCTCAGGTTCAGTGGTTGTGGCACACGGCTTAGTGCCCCAAAGTATGTGGAATCTTCCAGACCAGGGCTTGAACCCAAGTCGCCAGCCTTGGTAGGTGGATTCTTAACCAATGACAACCAGGTAAGTCTAATTTTATATACATTGAAATATATCTATTTGTATCCTATTGGTTCTGTTTCTCTAGAGAACCCTGCCTAATACACATGTATTTTCCATATTTTACTTGCCATCACAACAGCATAGTGGGAGGGAAAAGATTAGAAGTAAAGACACAACTGAAAAGGAGAAGCTGAGTTGGGGAAGAGAAGAGAATGCAAACAGGAGACAGTTTTTCCAGGAAACAGCATTAACTGGTTCCCAAGAATGGAGTCCTGGAAGGTAGCAACAAAGGTCAGTACTGTAAATGCCTGTGTCCCTCCCTAAGGCCAGCTGCATCACCACAGAGGAGAGGAAATGATAAGAAGTTCCAAATTCCACAGAAGTGGGTCAGTGAAGAGCTACTGGAAGCCCATGCTCGCCCTGGTGTGTACAAATCCTGAGTGACCACCCAACCTTTAGTCCTGACTGCTAGGTTGTCCTACCTCATCTGCGAGGCAGGAGGTGACCTCATGTGTCCTTGACTCAAGCAAGACCTAGTCACATGGGGCTACAACTTGTAATTCTTCCTGGAAGCTTCCAGAACAGAAGACTGTTCTTATTCTAAAATCCTGACAGACTGAAGAGGATCTTCTCTTGGTCATATTGACAGTCCTCCCAGTAAAGGGATTTTTACTGAGGCACCATTGTTCTCTGCTGCATGTTCAGATAATCCCTCTGAAAGACAATTTCTTCTCTGGGCTATTGCAAACTGCCTTTCTGCCCACCCTTCCTCATGATCAAATTAACCCTCACTCCCATGGAGAGAACCTACTGCTACACCAGGGCAGAGACTACTAGCTGACTACCCAACATCCATTCCCCTCCTTCACTAGTGACAACTCTGATCTTATCCTGGGCTGCATTGGGCCCAGCTGAAAGACCACATTTCCCATCTTTCCTTGCAGATTGGGCTACCCATGTGACTAAGATCTGGCCAATGAGAGGAAGCATATGTGCATCCCCAAAGAAAACTCATTGAAAGGACTTGACTCAGTTGAAAGGTTTTTGCAAATCCTCCCCTTCATCCTTCTTGTTCCATTGGAAGGTAAACAAACTGGTTGGAAGTCCATCAGCTAAGACCTGGGAGGTGACCCTAAGGATGTATACTGTATGCTAAGGATGAAGGAGTAGAAAAATAGAAGGCTGAGGTCCCTATTGTGTTTAAATGATTGTGGTCAAAACAGCTCCTGACTGAAATGCCAATGAGTTCTAATAAGTTTAGAATGATGCTTTACTCTTTTCCATCTTTTTCTTGTGTCATGTCTTAAAGAAAATGGCCGTTTTAACAGGTGTTAACAGTGATTAACACCTACTTCCTTCTCTCAGTTCAGTTTGGTCACTCAATCATGTCCAACTCTTTGCAACCCCATGGACTGCAGCATACCAGGCCTCCCTGTCCATCATCAATTCCCAGAGCTTCCTCAGACTCATGTCTATCAAGTTGGTGATGCCATCTAACCATCTCCTCCTGTCATCCCCTTCTCCTCCTGCCTTCAATCTTTCCCAGCATCAGGGTCTTTTCCAAGGTGTCAGTTCTTCACATCAGGTGGCCGAAAAGTATTGGAGTTTCAGCTTCAACATCAGTCCTTCCAATGAATATTCAGGACTGATTTCCTTTAGGATGAACTGGTTGGATCTCCTTGCAGTCCAAGGGACTCTCAAGAGTCTTCTCCAACACCACAGTTCAAAAAACATCAATTATTTGTCATTCAGCTTTCTTTATAGTCCAACTCTCACATCCATACATGACCACTGGAAAAACCATAGCCTTGACTAGATGGACTTTTGTTGGCAAAGTAATGTTTCTGCTTTTTAATATGCTGTCTAGGTTGATCGTAGCTTTTCTTCCAAGGAGCAGGTGTCTTTTAATTTCATGACTACAGTCACCATCTGCAGTGATTTTGGAGCCCAAAAATAAAGTCTGACACTGTTTCCATTGTTTCTCCATCTATTTACCATAAAGTGATGGGACTGGATTCCATGATCCTCTCAAATAATCCTATAATCTTTTCAGCATTTGAGATTGAGTTTTACCCAAATTTATATACTGGAAGCAGTTAAATAATGTCTATTATTATGTTGATTTTTTAAAATTAACATGATGTATGTATAGTTCCATGGATTTTAACATATATTGATTTCAGTAACTGCTTCAGTTCAGCTCAGTCCAGTCGCTCAGTCGTGTCTGACTCTTTGCGACCCCATGAATCGCAGCAGCCAGGCCTCCCTGTCCATCACCAGCTCTGCCACAGTCTAGATACAGAATAGTTCTGTCACCCTCAAAGCAGCGGCCTCCGTTATCTTTGTAATCACACCTCCACACCACCTGCAATCTGCTCTCTGTCCTATGCTTTAGCCCTTTCAAGAATATCATATAATGGAATAATACAATGGATAATCTTCCCATATTGGTTTTCTGATTTAGCATGATGTCTTGAAGAATATGCAAGTTGTTACACATATCAGTAGATTCAGTTCTTTTTTGTTGCTGAGTAAAATTCTATTGTGTGGGTATACCATAGTTTGTTAGTGATTCGTCTTTTAATGGGTTATTTCCAGCTTTGGTCAACTTTCAATAGAGCTGCATGAACAAAAATTTTTATTTCTCTAGGGAAAATACCTAGGAGGGTGACTATTTTTATACACTGTGTATACAAGACCTTTATATGTGATTTACAAATATTTTACCCTAGGGTGGGGTATGTATTTTCATTCTGTTAACATTAGAGCAAAACTTTTAAATTTTGGTTGAAGTCTAATTTATCATCATTTTCCATTGTGTATCACGCTTTGGGTGTTATATCCAGGATTCTTTGTCCATCTCAGGTCACGAAGACTTTCTCCAATGTTCTCCTATAAAAGTTCTATAGTTTTATGCTTCACACTTAGATCCGTGATCACTTTGACTTAGGTGTGCTGCGTAGGTGTGAAGGTCATGGGGCTTCACATGCGGTGCGGTAGGAAAGAACCCATCTGCCAACACAGGAGAGGTAAGAGAGCGGGGTTCGATCCCAGGGCCAGGAAGACCCCCTGGAGCAGGAAATGGCAACCCACTCCAGTATTCTTGCCTGGAAAATCCCACGGAGAGAGGAGCTTGGCAGGCTACAATCCATGGGGTCACAAAGTGACAGACACAACTGAGTGACTAAGCACACACATACAAGTGTGAAGGTTAGGTTGAGTTGTGTGTGTGTGTGTGTGTGTGTTTGTTCCAACACTATTTGCTGAAAGGATGCTTTCTCCTTAGTATTGCCTCTGAACCTCTTCAACCATCAATTGATCATATTTGCGTAAATCTATTTCTGGTCTCTCTGCTGTCTCACTGCCCTGTTGTGTGTCTCTTCACCAGAACTACACTATCTTGATTTCTATAGCTGTATAGTAAGTCTTAGACTGATATAGTGTGAGTCCTCAAACTTTATTTACTTTTACTGAAGTATAGTTGATTTACAGTGTTGTGTAGTATCTGGTATAGAACAAAGTTGATTCAGTTACAGAGATATATTATTTTTCAGATTCTTTTCCACTATAGTTTATATTATATACTAGTTCCTGGTGTTATGTAGTAGGACCTTGTCATTTTTCTCAATTTATATATCGTATTTTGCTTCTGCTAATGTGAAACTACCAATTTATCCCTTCCCTTAACCTTTCCCCTTCAGTAACCATAAGTTTATTCCTATGTCTGTGAGTCTGTTTCTGTTTTGTATATAAGTTCATTTGTAACATATTTTTAGAATCTGCATGTAATGATATCATTCTTTTTTTCTCTGAGTTACTTAGCATGATAATCTCTAGGTCCACTGATGTTGTTTCGAATGGCATTATTTTACTCTTTTTTATGGCAGAGTGATGTTTCATTGTCTGTGTATACCACATCTTTCTTATAAATTCATCTGTTGGATACTTAGTTTGTCTCCATGTCTTGGCTGTTGTAAATAGTGTAGCTGTGAACACTGGGGTGCATGTATTTTCAAATTAGAGTTTTCCCTGGATTTAGGCCCAGGAGTGGGATTGCTGGATCATATGATAACTCTATTTTTAGTTTTTTTTTTTTTTTTGAATACCCTCTATACTGTTTTCCATAGTGGCTGCATCAATTTACTTCCCCACCAACAGTGTAGGAAGTTTCCCTTTTCTCCACACCCTCTCTAGGATTTATTTGTAGACATTTTGATGACGACCATTCTGACCCACGTGAGGTGGTATCTTATTGTAGTTTTAATTTACATTTCTCTAATTACCAATGTTGAACATCTTTTCAATTGCCTGCTGGTCATCTGGATGTCTTTGGAGACCTAAACGTCTATTTAGGTCTTCTGCCCATGTTTTGATTGGGTTGTTTATTTTATTTATTTATTTTTGGCTATTGAGCTATATGAGCTGTTTGTATATTTTGGAAATTAATCCCTTCTCAGAAAAAATACAAGTATTTTCTCCCAGTCCATAGGTTGTTTTTTTGTGATTTCCTTTGTTTATAAGTTTGCTTAGGTCCCATTCATTTATTTTTGCTTTTATTTTTACTGCCTTGGGAGACTGACATAAGAAAACATTACTATGATTTATGTCAGAGAATGTTTTGCCTAAGTTCTTTTCTAGGAGCTTTATGGTATCATGTCTTATATTTAAGTCTTTAAGTCATTTTGAATTTATTTTTGTGTATGGTGTGAGGGAGTGTTCTAACTTCACTGATTTACATGCAGCTGTCCAGCTTTCTTAACACCACTTGCTGAAGAGACTATCTTTCTTCATTGTATATTCTTGCCTCTTGTGTCAAAGACTAATTAACTGTAGGTATATGGGTTTGTCGGAGAAGGCGATGGCACCCCACTCCAGTACTCTTGCCTAGAAAATCCCATGGACGGACGAGCCTGGTAGACTGCAGTCCATGGAGTCACTAGGTCAGACACGACTGAGCAACTTCACTTTCACTTTTCACTTTCATGCATTGGAGAAGGAAATGGCAACCCACTTCAGTGTTCTTGCCTGGAGAATCCCAAGGACGGGGGAGCCTGGTGGGCTGCCGTCTATTGGGTCGAACAGAGTCGGACACGACTGAAGCGACTCAGCAGCAGCAGCAGCATATGGGTTTGTTTCCAGTCACGTCTGTTTCTAAGCCAGTGCTATGCTGTTTGGTTACAGAAGTTTTGTAGCATTGCCTGAAGCCTGGAAGGGTGTGCTGCCAGGTTTTGTCATTTTCCTCCGCATTTCTTTGGCAATTCTGGGTCTTCTGTGGCTCCATATAAATTTTAAGATTATTTGTTCTAGTTCTGTGAAAAATCTCAGGGATAACTTGATGAGGATTGCATTAAATCTGTAGATTGCTTTGTGTAGTGTGGCCATTTTCACAATACCTTTCCAATCCAAAAGCATGAAATATCTTCCGTCTTTGGATAATCTTCAGTTTCCTTTATCAGTATTTTATAGTTATGGCCTATATACATCTGTTACCTCTTAGGTTAGGCTTCTTTCTAAATATTTTATTCTTTTTGTTGTTGTGATTTTAAAAGGTTTTTTTTAACTTTCCCTTTCTCATATTTCATTGTTAGTGTTAAGAAGTGTGACAGATTTATAGAAATCTTGTATCCTGCTACCTTGCTGAAATCATTGATCCATTCTAGTAGTTTTTGTGTGAAGTCTTTAGGGTTGAACTGTTTCTTTTGCAAAACTGTTTTGGTTAGACTAGTTTCTTTGCATTGTATATAAGTTTTGTAGATATGGACAGCTTATTCTAAAATGTTCCTATGAAATTTGTATTGGAATTATATTTGTACATTAATTTGTGGAGAGCTAACACATTTTTACTATGTTGAGACTTCCAACTCAAACAAGGTTTATATCTGCATTTTTTTCGGTCTTTTCTTTCATGAGTTTTGTAGTTTTTCAGTGTACAAAATCTCTACATGTTTTGTTAGATTTGTACACCAATATTTCTTTCCGTCTTTGTCTTTTGGCAGGGAGTCATGGCGCAGTGGTAAAGAATCTGCCTATCAGTGTAGGAGGCACAAAGAGACGTGGTATGATCCCCAGGCCAGGAAGATCCCCTGGAGTATGAAATGGCAACCTGCTCATGGCAATCTGCTCCTGTATACTTGCCTGGAAAATTCCATGGACAGAGGACCCTGGCAGGCTACAGTCCATGAACTCACAAAAGTCACAATCATACCAACTGGTGAAGAAAAAACTTTAACAAAATGCAGCATTCAATCATGATACAAATTTTTGATCAACTAGAAATAGAAAGTAATATTTTCAACCTGATAAGAAAAAGCTATGTTAAAAAAAAACTGTACTGCTAACATCATACTTACTGGTGAAAAAATGAATGTTTTCCTTCTAAGATCAGAAATAAGACTGGGATATCTACTCTCCTCATTCCTAGTCAACATGGCACTGAAATTCAGCTAGTGCAATAAAAAAGACTGTATGATCATATGGTTTTTCTTCTTTATGTTTTTAATATGGTAGATTGCATTGATTGCAATCTGAAAATTGAATCAGTCTTCTTGCGTTACCAGGAATAAAATCCACTTGGTCATAATGAGACAGATAAATAGGCAGATGAGTGGTGGATAAACAGAATGTACTGGATTTGATTCTGTAATACCTCACTGGAAAATTTTGCACCTGTGTTCATAAGGGATATTGGTCTATAGTTTTCTTCTAATCTCTTTCCTAGCTTTGAAATCAGAGTAATTAAGTAATCATACAATAGATGGGAAATATTCCTTCCTATTTTTTTTTGTTTTGTTTTTTGGAAGAGAGAGTATAAAATTGGTGCTATTTCTTCTTTAAATGATTGATAAAATTTGCCACTGAAACTATTTAGGCCTGGAGATTTCTTTCACAGAAGGTCACTCCTTATCTATAAATTCAATCTATTTAGTATTTATCAGGCTATTCAAGTTGTTTTANGTCTATTGGGTCGAACAGAGTCGGACACGACTGAAGCGACTCAGCAGCAGCAGCAGCATATGGGTTTGTTTCCAGTCACGTCTGTTTCTAAGCCAGTGCTATGCTGTTTGGTTACAGAAGTTTTGTAGCATTGCCTGAAGCCTGGAAGGGTGTGCTGCCAGGTTTTGTCATTTTCCTCCGCATTTCTTTGGCAATTCTGGGTCTTCTGTGGCTCCATATAAATTTTAAGATTATTTGTTCTAGTTCTGTGAAAAATCTCAGGGATAACTTGATGAGGATTGCATTAAATCTGTAGATTGCTTTGTGTAGTGTGGCCATTTTCACAATACCTTTCCAATCCAAAAGCATGAAATATCTTCCGTCTTTGGATAATCTTCAGTTTCCTTTATCAGTATTTTATAGTTATGGCCTATATACATCTGTTACCTCTTAGGTTAGGCTTCTTTCTAAATATTTTATTCTTTTTGTTGTTGTGATTTTAAAAGGTTTTTTTTAACTTTCCCTTTCTCATATTTCATTGTTAGTGTTAAGAAGTGTGACAGATTTATAGAAATCTTGTATCCTGCTACCTTGCTGAAATCATTGATCCATTCTAGTAGTTTTTGTGTGAAGTCTTTAGGGTTGAACTGTTTCTTTTGCAAAACTGTTTTGGTTAGACTAGTTTCTTTGCATTGTATATAAGTTTTGTAGATATGGACAGCTTATTCTAAAATGTTCCTATGAAATTTGTATTGGAATTATATTTGTACATTAATTTGTGGAGAGCTAACACATTTTTACTATGTTGAGACTTCCAACTCAAACAAGGTTTATATCTGCATTTTTTTCGGTCTTTTCTTTCATGAGTTTTGTAGTTTTTCAGTGTACAAAATCTCTACATGTTTTGTTAGATTTGTACACCAATATTTCTTTCCGTCTTTGTCTTTTGGCAGGGAGTCATGGCGCAGTGGTAAAGAATCTGCCTATCAGTGTAGGAGGCACAAAGAGACGTGGTATGATCCCCAGGCCAGGAAGATCCCCTGGAGTATGAAATGGCAACCTGCTCATGGCAATCTGCTCCTGTATACTTGCCTGGAAAATTCCATGGACAGAGGACCCTGGCAGGCTACAGTCCATGAACTCACAAAAGTCACAATCATACCAACTGGTGAAGAAAAAACTTTAACAAAATGCAGCATTCAATCATGATACAAATTTTTGATCAACTAGAAATAGAAAGTAATATTTTCAACCTGATAAGAAAAAGCTATGTTAAAAAAAAACTGTACTGCTAACATCATACTTACTGGTGAAAAAATGAATGTTTTCCTTCTAAGATCAGAAATAAGACTGGGATATCTACTCTCCTCATTCCTAGTCAACATGGCACTGAAATTCAGCTAGTGCAATAAAAAAGACTGTATGATCATATGGTTTTTCTTCTTTATGTTTTTAATATGGTAGATTGCATTGATTGCAATCTGAAAATTGAATCAGTCTTCTTGCGTTACCAGGAATAAAATCCACTTGGTCATAATGAGACAGATAAATAGGCAGATGAGTGGTGGATAAACAGAATGTACTGGATTTGATTCTGTAATACCTCACTGGAAAATTTTGCACCTGTGTTCATAAGGGATATTGGTCTATAGTTTTCTTCTAATCTCTTTCCTAGCTTTGAAATCAGAGTAATTAAGTAATCATACAATAGATGGGAAATATTCCTTCCTATTTTTTTTTGTTTTGTTTTTTGGAAGAGAGAGTATAAAATTGGTGCTATTTCTTCTTTAAATGATTGATAAAATTTGCCACTGAAACTATTTAGGCCTGGAGATTTCTTTCACAGAAGGTCACTCCTTATCTATAAATTCAATCTATTTAGTATTTATCAGGCTATTCAAGTTGTTTTATTTTGGGTGAGTTTTTATAATTTGTGATTTTCAAAGAACTATTAAAAGTCCATTTCATCTGAATTGGTTGAGTTTCTATCTCTAGAGTTGTTTTAGTATTCTCTTATTCTTTGTAGGGTCTGCAGTGATATCTTTTTCAGCCCTAGGTAATTTGTTGTAGGGTGACCAACCATCTCAAATTGCTCATGAATGGGGAATATCCTGGGATGCAGGACTTTCACTGCTAAACCCGAAAGACAGTAATTACTATCCTCTTTTTTTCCCCGTCACTTTTGGCAGGCTCACTGTAATATTGTTGATGGGGGAAAAAAAATGTGCAACCTAAAAGTTGAAAATTAATGTGTTACTCAATGGCCTTACTGAGGTCTTAAGTGATGGAGACAGCCCCTCAGATAGCTCTGAGAGGTATTGTTCCAAAGTGGTGAGGGAGGTATCAGGATATTTTGAAGCTTTTGCACAGAAATCAGGTAGTTCAAACATTTACTTTTAATTAAGGAAAATCAGACATCTCACGTTAATGAACTCAATGCCTTTATATGGGAAATAAACCCAGCAAGAGTCTGGATTTATTGAAATTATTCCCTTGAATGCACCTTAACTATCTGGGCCAGTCTCCTATATTCTTCCATCCTGAATATCCTCACGCTGCATGACTGAGGGTGGCTGCAGTGGCTGATGGCTTGATGGCCTCAATATCTTTTGTTTACTGATATGGCAGGTGACATTCTTTGTCCACAAGTTTATGAATATTTACCAAAAAACCAGGTTTTTTATTTTATTGATTTTTTTTGTTTTGTCCTGTTTTCAGGGAACTTCTACTTTTATCTTTATTTCTTTCCTTATGTTTGCTTTGGGTTTATTTTGTTGTTGTTTTCCTAGTTCCTTAAGATAGGAGTTGAGATTATTCATCTGAAACACTTATTTTCTAATATAAGCATTTAATGCTATAAATTTCCCTTTATCTTCTGCTTTAGTGGCATTAAATCTCAATATGTTATATTTTCATTTTTATTTAGTTTAAAATATTTCCTACTTTGATACATCCTTTGATACATGGATTATTTAAGAGGGTTTGATTTTTCAAATATTTGGGGATTTCTCTAATTTTTGTTACTGAATTCTATTTTAAACTCATTATGATTAGAGAATGTACTTGTATGATTTCAATTCTTTTAATCTGGTTAGGGTATCTTTTATGATCCAGAACATAGTCTATCCTGGAAAATGTTTCAAGTGTACTTATAAAGATAGCTAAACTCCAGTGCCTGCCTACAACTGAATTGGCAATGGGACATCTGATAAATGCCCCCTCTGGCAAGGCCCACTGTTTTCATGTCTATAAAATGAGAAGAGTAAATCAGATCATCTCTGAAAGTTCTCCCTCTATCTTTAAAATGTACCCCCTCACTTCCATAAGTAAACAGGAATTCAGTTAAGCCGCTCAGTCGTGTCCAACTCTTTGTGACCCCATGAACTGCAGCATGTCAGGCCTCCCTGTCCATCACCAACTCCCGGAGTCCACCCAAACCCATGTCCATTGAGTTGGTGATGCCATCCAACCATCTCATCCTCTGTCGTCCCCTTCTCCTCCTGCCCTCAATCTCTCCCAGTATCAGGGTCTTTTCAAATGAGTCAGCTGTTTGCATCAGATGGCNTACAGGGAGGGAGGAAGGAGGGGAGTTCAGGATGGGGAACATGTGTGCACTTTTAGCAGATTCATGTTGATGTATGGCAAAACCAATACAATATTGTAAAATAATCAGCTTCCAATTAAAATAAATAAATTTACATATTTTTAAATGTATTGAATTTTTTCAAACATTTTTTTCTGCATGTACTGAGGTGATTATGAGATATTTATCCTTCATTATGTTTCTTTAATGTACCACACTTACAGATTTGTATATGTTGAACCATCCCTGCATTCCAGGGATAAATCTCACTTGGTCATGCTTTAGACTATAACTTTAACTTGGCACTAAGTTAGATAAAACAGTTTGTTAAAATACTACTCAGAGTTAAAATTTACTCTGGTTCTAGTGTAGATAAAGTCTATAGAAGTGTGAAAGAAACTCATATCTTCTGGAAGCAACACTGTGTCAAAACATCTTTGGGGCCCATCAGTTCATGATTTCAAATTAGGTCTTGCAATGTATTATTTAACTATTTAACAGAGCTGAGCCTCAGGTTCCTCTCTGTAAAATGGATATAAACAATTCCTGAATGGTGGCTGTAAGTATACAACAAATTAAATCATGAAACATTTGAGTGCTATTGTCATGAAGTTGACACTTGATGTATCACTTGAGCAGAAAGCACTAACATATTGAAACATTTGTACAGAACTCACAGGCAATGAATTTACTAAATAATGAACAATATGGTATTTGCCCCATAGAGTATAATTGTGCACATCAAAAAATGTTTTAGCTTTGTGAAAAAATGATTCTTTTTTAGTTTGCTAGTATTTTATTGAGGATTTTTGCTTCTATGGTCATCAGGAATATTAGTCTATAATTTTTTTCCTTCTATTTTCTTTGGCTTTGAATTCAGTGTAATGTTGGTCTCATAAAATGAGTTGAAAACATTCCTTCTTCATTTTTGTATAGGAATTTGAGAATTGGCATTAATTAATTTTTGGTAGAATTTAGTAGTGAAACCATTTGGTCCTGGGCTTTTTTTGTTGGAAAGTTTTTGATTACTGATTTAATATCCTGACTACTAAATAGTCTCAGAGAAGGCAATGGCAACCCGCTCTAGTACTCGTGCCTGGAAAATCCCATGGACGAAGGAGCCTGGCAGGCTGCAGTCCATGAGGTTGCTAAGAGTCAGGCAGGACTGAGCTACTTCACTTTCACTTTTCACTTTCATGCATTGGAGAAGGAAATGGCAACTCACTCCAGTATTCTTGCCTGGAGAATCCCAGGGACAGAGAAGCCTGGGAGACTGCCATCTATGGGGTCGCACAGAGTTGGACACAACTGAAGTGACTTTGCAGTAGCAGCAGCAGCAGCAATAAATATACTCAGGTTTTTTATTTCTTCATTATTCAGTCTTGGTAGATNAACTCACTCCAGTATTCTTGCCTGGAGAATCCCAGGGACAGAGAAGCCTGGGAGACTGCCATCTACGGGGTCGCACAGAGTTGGACACAACTGAAGTGACTTTGCAGTAGCAGCAGCAGCAGCAATAAATATACTCAGGTTTTTTATTTCTTCATTATTCAGTCTTGGTAGATTGTATGTATCTAGGGATTTTTCCATTTCTTCTAGGTTATTCAACTTTTTAGGGCATAAATAACCCAATCATCCATTGACAGAAGAATGGATTAAAAAAATGTGGCATATACATTTGTGTGTGTTAGTCACGCAGTCATGTCTAACTCTTTATGACCCAAGGACTGTAGCTTGCCAAGATCATCTGTCCATGGAATTCTCCAGGCAAGAATACTAGAGTGGGTTGCCAAGCCCTCCTCTCGGGGATCTCCCTGACTCAGGGATGGAACCAGCATCTCTTTTATCTCCTACATTGTAGGCAGATTCTTTACCATCTGAGCAGCCAGGGAAGTCCAACATGTACATATAATAGAATGTTATTCAGTCTTTAAAAAGAAGATCATGACATATGTGAAAATGTAGAAAAACATGGGAAATATTTATGCTAAGTGAAATAAACAGTTACAGAAGGACAAATGGTACAGATACTCTTTATACGAATATCTAAAATAGACTCATAGAAGCAGAAAATATAGTAGTGGTTGCAATGAAACAGGTTTGGTGGAGGGTACAGGTATTAGTGAGAGAGTTAATTTTTAGGTGAGTTGATAAGGAGTCTAGGGCCCTCAAGAAAGAGAAAAGGGTCTGGGGCTCACAAGCAGGAGAAAAGGACAATTTTGTTTTTCTACATTCCTTCATGTTAGTATATAATGTATTTTTTCCCCTAAGCTCAGAGTTGTTATGACAGCAATCTATTTTGCCCAAGACTAACTTTCTTTAAGCCCTAATGATTAACAAGAAAATAACTCATCTTGCTCAAGGGTAAGTTTTTTTTCCTTAAGCTCTTATTAATGGTTATATTCATGGTGAATAGATGGCGAAACAGTGGTAACAGTGCCTCACTTTGCTATTGGGGGCTCCTAATCACTGCAGATGGTGATTGCTGCCATGAAATTAGAAGATGCTTACTCTTTGGAAGGAAAGTTATGATCAACAGCATATTAAAAAGCAGAGACATTACTTTGTCAACACAGGTCCGTCTAGTCAAAGTTATGGTTTTTCCAGCCATCATGTATGGATGTGAGAGTTGGACTATATAGAAAGCTGAGTGCCAAAGAATCAATGCTTTTGAACTATAGTGTTGGAAAAGACTCTTGAGAGTCCCTTGGACTGCAAGGAAATCCAACCAGTCCATCCTAAAGGAGATCAGTCCTGGGTGTTCATTGGAGGGACTGATGTTGAAGCTGAAACTCCAATACTTTGGCCACCTGATGCAGAGAGCTGACTCATTTGAAAAGACCCTAATGCTGGGAAAGATTGAGGACAGGAAGAGAAGGGGATGACAGAGGATGAGATTGTTGGATGGCATCACTGACTCAATTGATATGGGTTTGGGTGAACTCCGGGAGTTGGTGATGGACAGGGAGGCCTGAAGTGCTGAGGTTCATGGGGTCACAAAGAGTCTGACAGGACTGAGCCACTGAACTGAACTGAATGGTTATATAGTAACAATGTATCTTGCTTGGGACATCTTTCTCCTTCTTAACAGAAATCCTTCTGACTAATCTTGTTACATATGTTGTGGGAGTGGGTCTGGTAAGACCTTTCTATTGTTAGTAACTAGTTGGAAAAATACATAAAGCTTTGATAAGACTAGGAGCTGGGGCTGCATGGCGCAGGAGCAGCATCTGTATGGCGAAGGAGCAGCCAAGAAGAGACTCCTCATGTCCAAGGTCAGGAGAGGCAGTTGTGAGGAGATACCACGTGTCCAAGGTAAGAAGCTGTGGCTGCGCTTTGATGGAGCATCCATGAAGAGATACCCCACTTCTAAGGTAAGAGAAACCCAAGTAAGATGGTAGGTGCTAAGAGAGGGCAGACAGACTGAAACCACAATCGCAGAAAACTAGCCAATCTGATCACATGGACCACAGTCTTGTCTAACGGAATGAAACTGAGCCATGCCATGTGGGGCCACTCAAGACGGACGGGTCATGGTGGAAAGGTCTGACAGAATGTGGTCCACTGGAGAAGGGAATGGCAAACCACCTTAGTAACTTTTAGTACTTTTAGTACCTTGAGAACCCCATGAACAGTATGAAAATGCAAAAAGATAGGACACTGAAAGATGAACATCCCAGGTTGGTAGGTGCCCTATATGCTACTGGAGATGAGTGGAGACATAACTCCAGAAAGAATGAAGGGATGGAATCAAAGTAAAAACAATACCCAGTTGTGGATGTGACTGGTGATAGAAGCAAGGTCTGATGCTGTAAAGAGCAATGTTGCATAAGAACCTGAAATGTTAGTTCCATGAATCAAGGCAAATTGGAAGTGGTCAAAGAGGAGATGGCAAGAGTAAACGTCGACATTCTAGGAATCAGCGAACTAAAATGGATTGGAATGGGTGAATTTAATTCAGATGACCATTATATCTACTACTGTGGGCAGGAATCCCTTAGAAGAAATGGACTGGCCATCACAGTCAACAAAAGAGTCTGAAATGCAGTACTTGGATGCAATCTCAAAAAGGACAGAATGATCTCTGTTCATTTCCAAGGCAAACAATTCAATATCAGGGTAATCCAAGTCTATGCTCCAACCAGTAATGCTGAAGAAGCTGAAGTTGAATGGTTTTATGAAGATACACAAAACCATCTACAACTAACATCCAAAAAAGATGTCCTTTCACTATAGGGGACTGGAATACAAAAGTAGGAAGTCAAGAGATACCTGGAGTAACAGGCAAAATTGGCCTTGGAGTACAGAATGAAGCAGGGAAAAGCCTAATAGAGTTTTGCCAAGAGAATTCACTGGTCATAGCAAACACCCTATCCCAAAAACACAAGAGAAAACTACACATGGACATCACCAGATGGCCAACTGAAATCAGATTGATTATATTCTTTTCAGCCAAAGATGGAGAAGCTCTATACAGTCAGCAAAAACAAGACTGGGAGCTGACTGTGGCTCAGATCATGAACTCCTTATTGCCAAATTCAGACTTAAATTGAAGAAAGTAGGGAAAACCACTAGACCATTCATGTATGACCTAAGTCAAATCCCTTATGATTATACAGTGGAAGTGAGAAATAGATTTAAGGGCCTAGATCTGATAGACAGAGTGCCTGATTAACTATGGATGGAGGTTCATGATGTTGTACAGGAGACAGGTATCAAGACCATTCCCATGGAAAGTAAATGCAAAAAAGCAAAATGGCTGTCTGAGGAGCCTTATAAGTAGCTGTGAAAAAAAGAGAAGCAAAAAGCAAAGGAGAAAGGAAAGATGAACCCATTTGAATGCAGAGTTCCAAAGAATAGAAAGGAGAGATAAGAAAGATTTCCTCAGAGGTTGGCGCAAAGAAATAGAGGAAAATAACAGAATGGGGAAGACTGGAGATCTCTTCAAGAAAATTAGAGATACCAAGGGAACATTTCATGCAAAGATGGGCTCAATAAAGGACAGAAATGGTATGGACCTAACAGAAGCATAAGATATTAAGAAAAGGAGGCAAGAATACACAGAAGTGTACAAAAAAGATCTTTAGGACCCAGATAATCACAAAGGTGTGATCACTCATCTAGAGCCAGACATCCTGAAATGTGAAGTCAAGTGGGCCGTAGGAAGCATCATGATGAACAAAGCTAGAGGAGGTGATGGAATTCCATTTGAGCTGTTTCAAATCCTGAAAGATGATGCTGTGAAAGTATTGCACCCAATATATCAACAAATTTGGAAAACTCAGCATTGGCCATAGGACTGGAAAATGTCAGTTTTCCTTCCAATGCCAAAGAAAGCCTGTGCAAAAGAATATCCAATCTACTGCATAATTGTACTCATTTCACACGCTGGTAAGTTCAGTTCAGTTCAGTCGCTCAGATGTGTCCGGCTCTTTGGGACCCCATGAAATGCAGCTTACCAGCCTCCCTGTCCATCACCAAGTCCCGGAGTTCACTCAGACTCATGCCCATCGAGTCAGTGATGCCATCCAGCCATCTCATCCTCAGTCGTCCCCTTCTCCTCCTGCCCCCAATCCCTCCCAGCATCAGGGTCTTTTCCAACGAGTCAACTCTTCGCATGAGGTGGCCAAAGTACTGGAGTTTCAGCTTTAGCATCATTCCTTCCAAAGAAATACCAGGGCCGATGTCCTTCAGAATGGATTGGTTAGATCTCCTTGCAGTCCAAGGGACTCTCAAGAGTCTTCTCCAACACCGCAGTTCAAAAGCATTGATTCTTCAGTGCTCAGCCCTCTTCACAGTCCAACTCTCACATCCATACATGACTACTGGAAAAACCATAGCCTTGACTAGACGGACCTTAGTCGGCAAAGTTATGTCTCTGCTTTTGAATATGCTGTCTAGGTTGGTCATAACTTTTCTTCCAAGGAGTAAGCATCTTTTAATTTCATGGCTGCAGTCAACATCTGGAGTGATTTTGGAGCCCCCCAAAATAAAGTCTGACACTGTTTCCACTGTTTCCTCATGTATTTCCCATGAAGCNGACTCTCAAGAGTCTTCTCCAACACCCCAGTTCAAAAGCATCAATTCTTTGGCACTCAGCTTTCTTTATGGTCCAATTCACCAATGACTACTGGAAAAACCATAACTTTGACTATATGGATCTTTGTCATTAATATGCTAAGTCTGTCATAGCTTTTCTTCCAAGGAGGAAGTATCTTCTAATTTCATGGCTACAGTCACCATCTGCAGTGATTTTGGAGCCCAGAAAAATAAAGTCTTTCACTGTTTCCATTNTTCACCAATGACTACTGGAAAAACCATAACTTTGACTATATGGATCTTTGTCATTAATATGCTAAGTCTGTCATAGCTTTTCTTCCAAGGAGGAAGTATCTTCTAATTTCATGGCTACAGTCACCATCTGCAGTGATTTTGGAGCCCAGAAAAATAAAGTCTTTCACTGTTTCCATTGTTCTCCCATCTATTTCCCATGAAGTGATGGGACCAGATGCCATGATCTTAGTTTTCTGAATGTTGAGCTTTAAGCCAACTTTTTCACTCTCCTCTTTCACTTTCATCAAGAGGCTCTTTAGTTCCTCATCACTTTCTGCCATAAGGATGGTGTCATCTGCATATCTGAGGTTATTGATATTTTCCCCAGCAATTTTGATTCCAGCTTGTGCTTCATCCAGCCCAGCATTTTGCATAATGTACTCTGCATATAAGTTAAATAAGCAGGATGATAATATACAGCCTTGATGTACTCCTTTCCCAATTCAGAACCAGTCCGTGGTTCCATGTCTGGTTCTAACTGTTGCTTCTTGACCATCTTAAATAGCCACTTTGTTCTCAAATATCTCACCACTATCACATTCATGAAACCTAAGAGTAAATAAAAAGGATGAGATTTCAGAAATATATCCCAGAGCATCTCCATGAGTAGAAAATTGAAGTCAGAGAAGTGAGAATGAAAAGGAGAACATCAGGTCCAGTAGGAAGCTGGATTCATCCAGTGGCGTGAATCTTCGTCCCCATAACATGAACCTCAAAGGCAGGGTTTTCTGTCTCTTGTATCTCCCTACATGCCATTTTGGGGGACTCATGTTGCCTTGCAAAAAGCAGGCATTAAGAACTTTAGAATAGACGGAACACTCACTTATTAAATGTCATCTGAAATCAAGAGACCCATCTCTCCCTGAAAACGTTCCACAGAGAGAGCTTTCAACCAGGACCCTCTGGGACATGGTGGAAAGCTTAACCTCAGGCACATGTGATGGCAAGGGCCAGCAGAGGACAGCAGTTTGGCAGGAATATGGAGGCAGGCCTGGAGAGGATGAGGCCAGTGAAAACTCTACCAACAGGAAACCATTGCGCTCTGCTCTTGGAAGAGCTTAACTATGAGCTGGAGCTTCACAAAATAAGATGGGAATTTTCTTGAAGTTCACATTTTTAAAAAATGTTTTTATGATGAAGATTTTCACAAATGTGTACATACACACAAAATAGCAAAACATAGTGAACACGTGTATCTATTCATTTATCAGTATTCCGCCACACTTCCTTACCTCCACCTATTTTCTTTCTTTCTTATGTTAGAGACAACTGGAGCTTAAAAGTCCAGGACATGTGTTCTAGAGGTGAGATTCTGTGGATAGTCCTGCCCTGGTACAGTCCCACATTGCCCTTGAGGACCCCAGTTTCGATCCTTCTGCTCTGACACCCCTCGGTTGTAAGCTAATCCTTGGGATGGCAAGATGGGTGCGGCACTTCTAGGAATCATGTCAACCTTCAGGCAGGAAGAAGATCCAGGCAAAGAGATGCATGTTAATAGGCCCCTTTTTGCATTAGAGATGAAGACAGGGTACCAGGGGAACAGTAAAATTTGGGGTCCAAAAATAGGCTTTCCAAACCACATAAGAAATAAGGGAGAGTACCAAGAAGTCCAACTCAGGGGAAAAAAAAAAAAAAAAAACATGCTTTTATTGATTACTTCTTGCAGCTCCAAATAAGACAAGGCCTTTATACAAACTGTGTCATTAAATCTTCACAGTAACCCAACTGAGTAGGTGAAATAGTTTTACAGATGATGAAACGAGACCTTGAGAAACCTAATACCGGTCTCAAGTCTACAGAGCTGATAAATAGTGGCTCCAAAGCCATCCCCTTTAGCTGCTCTCATTTCCTTATTAGTGATCTGCTCTGAGATACAGTAAATGTCCCTCCTTGAAAAATCTATAATCCTGACCATTGAGACCCACTATTATATACACACGATTCCAAACCCAGGAGCACAGAAGTGCACATTATTCTTGTGGCCATTGCAGAATGCTGTCCACCAGGCTGCTGGTCTGTCTGTGTCTACACCAGCCCCTGCTGGGCAAAGGCCCCTGTGCCCAGGCACATCTGCTTAAAGAAATGGAGTCAAAACCTCTACAAAGTGATTGTTTTTCTGATCTTTCCAATAAAAGAAAAGGCATGTAGATCCACTGGGGCTCAAAGTGACCTTCTGTCAAGGGCCTCTGAATTGTCTTCAAAGAAAGAAAATATTGCTTTGTGCACAGCTCTTGGGATGGTTTAGTCATGAACTGCACATAAAAGCACAGATAAGAGATTTGGTAACATCCAAAATTCTTTTTTTAACATTTTATTATAAAGTCGTCAAAAGTACACAAAAGAAGAGAGAATAATATAATGAATCCATGTGCCCATCCTCTGATTCAATAGTTATTCACTTTTGTGCCACTTGCTTCATCCATTTCTTTTTATCTGTCTTCCTTTTTTTTGAATATTTTTCTAACCGATTCCCCTGATCAGGTCATTTTGCCCCTAAATCTTTCCATATGTATGCCTAATAAGTAGGCATTTTCTTTGATAAACACAAAGCCATTTTCACAAGCAGTGGTATTAACACCCACTCTATATTCAAATTTCCAGTTGTCTCAAAAATCTTTTAGTCATTGGTTTCTTCAAAACAGGATCTAAATAAAATCAGGTCACTGCTTTTGACTTTATGTTGCTTAAATCTCTTCTAACCAAGAGTAATGTTAACATCTAAACAATGTCAGCAAGGTTTGACTTCAACTTCTTTAGCTCCCCAAACATGTTCTCTCTCATTTCTAAGCTTTTGCATTTACAGTGCTTTCTGCCTGAAATATATTCCCAACCCTCTACATCACCTCATAATCTCCTACTTGTCCAGCTGTCAGGTCAGATGTTCTTCCTTCTGTGTAGTGGGCCCCTACCAGAGCTTCTCTTATTAAATGCAGACTCTGATTTAACACTTCTGGGGCAGGGTATGAGATCCTGAATTTCTATTTTTTTCCTTTGTTTTTTCCTTTTTGGCTGTGCCATGCAGTATGTGGCGGAGAAGGCAATGGCACCCCACTCCAATACTCTTGCCTGGAAAATCCCATGGATGGAGGAGCCTGGTAGGCTGCAGTCCATGGGGTCACTAAGAGTCAGGCACGACTGAGCGACTTCGCTTTCACTTTTCACTTTCATGCATTGGAGAAGGAAATGGCAACCCACTCCAGTGTTCTTGCCTGGAGAATCCCAGGGATGGGGGAGCCTGGCGGGCTGCTGTCTATGGGGTCGCACAGAGTCTTAGCAGCAGCAGCATGCAGTATGTGGGGTCTTAGCTCCCCAAACAAGAATTGAGCCCGTGCCCCTGCAGTGGAAGTGTGGAGTCTTAACCACTTGACCAGCGGGGAAGTCCTGAGATTTTGCGTTTCTAACAAGCTCTCTAGTTATACCAATGTTGCTGGTCTAAGGATCGTTCTTTAAGTAGTAGGAGATTATGGTATTCCCTGCTTCCTTTGTCAGAGTGCTTATCACATTGTATAGTAATGGCCTCTTTGAATATCTGTGTTCCCTCTAGACCAGGGGTGGGCAAACTACTGGAGATTTTGGGATACAACCATGCCCTTTTGCTTATACCTTATATATGGCTGCTTTCAAGATATAACAGCAAACCTGAGGAGTGGTGAGAGAGACAGTATGTCCCACAAAGGCTAAAATACTTACCTTCTGGCCCTTCATGGAAAACCTTTCCTGTCCTTGCTCTAGACTGTAGTGCAGAGGTGATGGTTTTTCCACTCGAACATCTGAGAACCCGGTCCAGGGCTTCATACTTACTTGTTACTCAAGAAGCAGTTGTTCAGTCATGAGTAACAGTAGCAGCTGACAGTAACTGAGAGTTTGCCATATGCCAGGCACCGTCCTCAATGCTTTACCTGCAGCATCTCGCTTAATTCCCACAACAACCCTGTGTAGGGGATAGAATGCTCTCACATTTCAGATGAAGAAACAAAAGCTTAGAGGTTCTTGCCCTGCCCAAGTTTAAAGTACCAACAAACCAATATAATCTGACTGCTACATTTGAAAGAAACAATTGAAAATGGTGGCTGCATTTCTGCAAGATATTTATCCTGGGCCCATTTGGGACAACCTGGGTCAATCTCTGTATAATGGCTACAAAGGGACTGTCTAAAAATTCAAAACCTCCTTAGTGTTTACATGCACATATGTTAGGTCAGTGGCACATGTACACAAACACACAAAAGTACCTTCTTTGTAATAAAGACTACTCAATTATAATGGGCCCTGGTAACTCCTCTAAGAGCCCAAAGCAAAATCAGCACTTAAGAGAATAGCACTATGAGATCAAAACCCGCCTGGGGGTGCCTTTCCCTTGGTAGTTCTTTCTTCCCCCAACCACTCAAAACTACCCCAGCAGCAGCAGCACCTTCCCCAGCATTAAGCTCCTGTCAGGATTTTTAATAAGAAACAGTTACCTGGAAGGATTAAACACATAAAATCTGTTAAACTTGAGAACCTCTATCCTTATCTACATCACCTAGCACCAGGATTCCTACAGATAGAGCAGTGGCAACTAATTTAACCTTTATTATTTTGTTGAAAGCCAGTGGCTTAAGGGACTTCTCTGGCGGTCCAGTGGTTAAGACTCTGAGCTTCCCCTGCAGGGGACACATGTCCCTGGTCAGAGAACTAAGATCCTGTATCCTGGATGGCCATTAAATGGATGTTTAAAAAAACCAATGGGTTGAAGTGACTTAGCCAGTGTTTCCTGGACATAGTAATAATTCTGGGAATAGAGTGTATATGTCTTGTGTCCCAAGCTCGTAAGAAAGAGAAAGGATTAAAGATAAACACAGGGAATGGTAAGTGAAAGGAGAAAACTGTGTATGAGATAGATACTAGCCTAGCAGAGAAGAACTGAGAGGAAAAAGCCTTTGATTGTGATCCTAATTTGTATATTGATTGCTATATTTGTTAAGAGTTTGGGGATCTTATTTTAAAAAGAAAACCTGAAGTATACATTAAGGAAACTCTTGAATGAACTATAATAAAAGAAACTTTAATTTAAAAATTTATTCCTGGCACTCTCCTTCTGAAATGGCTATCCACTCAGAGATAGTCCACTCTATCTATCTGTGGACTGTTTTTCTCTCTAAATAAAAAATCTTCTTACCTATCACTTTCCCTTTCATTGAATTATTTCTGCAATGAGACCTCAAGAACCTCAGTTTCACCGGGAACAGGAAGGCAATGTGTCCAGAAAGGGCAGGAAGCCCCCGCAACACCCCATCCGTCCCCATCCCTTTCCTTACACATCTCTTCCATTTGGCTGTTCCTGGGAGAAGTCAATGGCACCCCACTCCCGTACTCTTGCCTGGAAACTCCCATGGATGGAGGAGCCTGGTAGGCTGCAGTCCAGGGGATCACAAAGAGTCAGACACGACTGAGCGACTTCACTTTCCCGTTTCACTTTCATGCATTGGAGAAGGAAATGGCAACCCACTCCAGTGTTCTTGCCTGGAGAATCCCAGGGATGGGGGAGCCTGGTGGGCTGCTGTCTCTGGGGTCGCACAGAGTCGGACACGACTGAAGCGACTCAGCAGCAGTAGCAGCAGCAGTGTCTTTATAATAAACCGATGACAGTAAAAAATTTATTCCTATTCTTAATCTGAGGAATAACCTTGACATCTTGTCTCAAAACTCCTATTTCAATAAACCACTTCCCTGACCTTGTAGAGAAATCTGTTTTGTGACTCTAAATATTAATCTCCATCAGAAATCTAAGGTTTGACAATGAAGGAGTTGAGGTCTGGAAACAATCCTAGGTAAGGACCTCTTTGTGATTAAATTTGACTGTCTTGAGTCTGTTCTCTAGGAACTCCATGAGAAGGCAAGTATGAAGACCTAATGTTATAGGTAAAAAAGGAATCCCTTGGACTTTCACTTCAGACAAGATAGAGTCGCAGGGACTAGAATAATCCTCGAATCTAAGACAACCAGAAAAATGGACACAAATATAAAAAAATATATTCAAGGCACCATACATCAGAAAATGACAGTCATCCCAAGAGATGCTGAGCTCTATAGCCACCCCAGATTACTGTCGCAAAAGAGTTCCCAAGCTGTGGCTCAGTGAGAGGGAACCCAAACAGAGCCTGGCGGATATTCCTGATTTGAAGAGATGGAACTGATCATGTGATGAGACCAAATCAGTCAGAGCTGGCAGGACAGTACCAAAACCAAAGAGCAGAGAGCTTTAGAGAGATAGAAAGAACCCTGCAGCTCTTCAAAGGGTCTGCCTTCAGAACTCAGCACATTCATGTGAGCAAATTATTGAAGGCCAGGGAAAGAACTGCTTAGATGAAAGAGTGAAGAACCTCAGCATTGATAAGAAAATAGACTGATTACTCAGAAGGATCTTGGGTGCCTCTGATACCACCTGAAGAATTTTAAAAGCGAAACCTTAAAGGATCAAACTGTTTCCAAGAAATCTGCGTCTAAAAACTAAGTTCAAGGATGTTTTTAGAAAAACAAAAATATCCCACACTCAATGTAAAATTCACACTGTCTAACATCCAGTCAAAAATTAACAGGTTTACAAAGAAGCAGGAAATCTGATCCATAGTAAGAAGAATCATCAGTTCATCAAAACTGACCCCAAACTGACACAGAAGTAAGAATTAGCCAACAAGCATATTAAAACAGTCATAACTACATCCCATATGTTCAAAGAGTTAGGTAGACACATGAAAGAAATAAAATGGCCCAAATTGAACTATTATACAAAAAAACCTATAATGTATATGGTAAAAAAAAAAAAATAGCTGGATGAAATTGAGACATATTAGACATTTCAGAAGAAAAGACTGAACTTGAGGATAATAGTAGAAGCTACCAATGAAACAGAAAAAGTGAATTTTTAAAAATGAGCTGTGAGAAAGCCTTGAGTAAACTAACCATCATGCAACTCACATCAAAAGGTAGAAATTGTCAGATGGATTGGAAAAAGTAAGGTGCATATATGCTACCTAGAAAAAACATTCACTATAAAGTTAAAAGTAAAAAGATGGAAAATGTTTATCATGTGGTGCTAATCAAAAGAAAGCTGAGTGACTAGATTAATATCGGTAATATTCACAGCAAAGCATATTACCAGTGGTAAAGAAGGTCAGTTCATAGTGATGAAAGGATCATTTCATCAAAAGGGCATCATAATCTAATAAGAGAGCTTTAAAATACATGAAATAAAAGCTTGTAGAGGGAATTCCCTGGAAGTCAAGTGGTTAGGACTCTAAAGCTCTCACTGCCAAGGGCCCAGATTCAGTCCCTGACTGGGAAACTAAAATCCCATGAACTGTGTGGCTCAGCCGAAATAAAGAAGTAAATGATGTTTTTAATTGTTAGAACTTCAAGGAGAAATAGACAAATCCATAATTATAGTCAGAGATCTTAAAGCCCCTTTGTCAATAACTAGTAGAACAAATAGAGATAAAAATCGGTAAAAATAGAAAAGACTTGAACAACACAATCCCCAACTTGACCTGACTGACAATCCCCCAACAATGGAGAATTCACATTCTTTTCAAGTGCACGAGGAAAACCTACCATGCTAGACCAAAGCCTGCGCCATAAAATATGTCTCAATAAATTTAAGAGCATCCAAGTCATATAAAGATGCTCTTTGACAACAGTAGAATAAATTACCAAGATCTCTGGAAAATCTTCAATTATTTGAAAGTTAAATACTTCTAAATAATCCATGAGTCAGAGAAGAAATCAAAGAAAAACTAAAAAGTAGTTTGAACAAAAATGAAAATACAGCATATCTAAATTTGGGGACTGTCACAAAAGTGTCACTTAGGGGGAAATTTATAGCTTTAAATGCCTAAGTTAGAAAAGAATAAAGGTATCATACCAGTGACCGATTTTCAGCTCAAGAAACTAGAAAAAATATTAGTAGAAGTGAAACAAATGTTAAAATCAGTGAAATAGATAACAGAAACACAATAGAGAAAATCTGTAAAGCTAAAAGCTAATTCTATGAGATGATCAGTAAAACTGATAAACTTCTAGCAAGACTGATCTGCAGAAGAAAACACAAGTTACCGATATCAAGAATGAGAGTACCTACTTCATTAAACATTCTACAGCTAGTAAACAACTAATAAGGAAATGAACAACTTGTGATAATAAATTTGGTAATTTAGATAAAAGGGACCAACACAAAACCTACTCAAAAAGACACAGACAAACTGAATAGCTGTTTATTAAAAAAAAAAAAAAAAAAAAAAACTTTGTAATTAAATACCTTCCCACAAAGAAAAATCCAAGGCCCAGGTGGCTTCATTGAATATTTAAGGAAGTTCTACTTAATATTTGAGGAAGAAATAATACCAATTTTATACAAACTCTTCCTTCCATAAAAGAAGAGGAAGGAATATATCCCAACTCAATTCTACAAGGTCAGCATTACTCTGACACCAAAACTCAGATTACAATTAAAAAAAAAAGTATAATACAGATTAAAATCTCTCATGAACATGCTTGCAAATATTCTAAACAAAATGTTATCAAACTGAAGCCAACAAGACAGAAAAAGTACCATACATCATGACCAAATAGAATTCACTCCGTGAATGAAAGATTGGCTTAACATTGGAAAGTTAATTGATGTAATTCAGCCTATTAGCAAACTTTTTAAAAAGTTAGTTAAAAAGAAAAACTACACGATCATTTTAATAGATGCAGAAAAATCACTGACAAAGTCGAACATTCATTTCTATTATTAAAAAAAAAGAAATCTTCAGCAAATTGAAAGTGGGATTTTCTCAGCCAGATATTAGTAATCCAGAAGAAATTACTGCTAATATTATTTTTAATGATGAAAGACTGAATGTTTTCTAGAACAAACAGAGATATCTGCTCTTGTGAAGTCTTTTCAACATTGTACTATTGTGTAAGTTTATTCAAGTCAGTACAGCAGGGGAGGAATAGGAAATAAAAGGCATCCAGGCTGAGAAAAGAGAAGTAAAATTATCTTTATTTATAGACAACATTCAGTACAATTGTTTAGAAAATCTGTTGGAATCTATTTTTAAAAGCTACTAGAATTAATAAGTGAATTTAGCAAGATTGCAGTATATAGATTCATATTAAAAATAATGTTTCTATTCCCTAGAAATGAACATTCATAACTGAAACTTTTTAAAATTATCATTTATAATAGTGTCAAACATGAAATATATAGGAATAAATCTGACAAAGGATATTAAAAACATGTACATTGGCAGCTACAAAATCAGCTGAGGAAAATTTGTCATAAATGAATAAAGAAATAGGCTTTGTTCATAGGTTGTAAGACTCAAAATTGTCAAGATTTCAGTCTTCCCCAGGTTGTTCTACAGATTCAATGCAATTCCTGTTCAAATCTCGGCAGGGTTTTTTTGTTGTTGAAATTCACAAGCTGATTTTAAACTTGACATGGTAATGCAAAGGTTCTAGACTAGCCAAAAATAACTTTGAAAAAGACAAGTTTGGAAGGCTAATACTACCTGATTTCAAGACATGATAAAGCTTCAGTAATCAAGATAATAAGCTATTAGCATAAATACTGGGAAAATAAATGAATGGCAGAGAATACAGTTCAGAAATAGGCCCACACATATATGGACAGCTATGTTTTGACAAAATTGCTAAGAAAAATTGGTGGAGAATGGCTAATCTTTTCAACAAATGGTACTGGAACCTCTGGATATCCATAACCAAAATGTAGAACTCCTGTCCAGTCCTCTACCATATACAAAAATTAACTTGAATGGATTACAGACTCAAATTAAAAAACAAACTATAACACTTCTAGAAGAAAACATAGCAGAAAATCTTCGTGACTTTGGTTCAGACAAAGCTTTCATAGACATGATACCCCAAGCACAGTCCATAACAGCAAAAATTGTAAATTGCTCTTCATCAGAGTTTAAAACTTCTGTTCTCTGGAAGACACTGTTAGAGAACAAAGAGACTACTGAAAGACTGAGAAAATATTTGCAGAGAGTATATTTTATAAAAGGCTTATACCTAGGATATATAAAGGACTCTCAAAACTCAAAAATAAGAAAACAACCCAATTGTTATGAGAAAAGAATTTGAATAGACACATCACCAGAGAAGATATACAGATGGCACATGAAAAGATGCTCAACATCATCAGTCTTTAAGGAAATACAAATTAAAACCTCAAGGAAATACTACTGCTCAGGGTTAGAATGACTGAAATTAAAAAGTGTGACTCTTTCAAATGTGACGGGTGCAGAGAAACTGGAACTCTCCTATACTCCTGATGGGAAATTAATCATACAATCACTTTGGAAAGAGTTTGGCAGTTTCTTTAAAAAAGTTAAAATATACCTACTGTATCACTCAGTCATTCTAGTTCTTTGTATTTAGCCAAAACTAAAAGCATACATCCACACGAGACTTATACAGAATTACCCATGAATGTCCATGGCAGCTTTATTTGTAATGGATCAAAATGGGAAGCAATACAAAGGCACGTCAACAGGTAAATGAATAAACAAATGGCAGTACATCTATACAATGAAAAATTAATGGAAACAATGTGGATGAATCTCAAATAATTATGCCAAATGAATACACACAGTATAATTCTATTTATAGAAAAATTCAAGAAATAGTGACAGAAAGCAAATCATCTAACACAATATTATAAATCAACCATCAGTTTAGTTCAGCCCAGTGGTTCAGTCATGTCCAGTTCTTTGCGACTCCATGGACTGCAGCACATCAGGCCTCCCTGTTCATCTCCAACTCCCGGAGCTTGCTCAAACTCACGTCCATCGAGTCGGTGATGCCATCCAACCATCTCATCCTCTGTCATCCCCTTCTCCTCCAGACTTCAGTCTTTCCCAGCATCAGGGTCTTTTCCAATGAGTCAGTTCTTCGCATCAGGTGGCCAAAGCACTGGCGTTTCAGCTTCAGCATCAGTCCTTCCAATGACTATTCAGGACTGATTTCCTTTAGGACTGACAGGTTTGATCTCCTTGCAGTCCAAGGGACTCTCTAGAGTCTTCTCCAACATCACAATTCAAAAGTGTGTCAAGAGTCACACTTCGGGAGTCAGTTTTTTTTTAATAGTCCAACTCTCACATCCATACGTGACTAATGGAAAAACCATAGCCTTGACTAGATGGACCTTTGTTGGCAAATCAACTATACGTCAATATAAAAATGTTTTAAAGAGATAAACACCCCCCCAGAAAAAGAAGAAAAAACAGTTTTCTAGAGGGACAAGGGGCAAGAGGAAGGATTTAGAAAGAGGAGTGAGATAACTTTAGCGGGTGATGGTTATGTTCAGTATCTTGATTGTGGTGATAATTTCATAGGTGTATTTTTATATCAAATTTTATTTTAATAAAATTTAAAATGCACATGTGCAGTTGATCATGTGCTAATTATACTTCAATAAAGCTGTCTCTTTTCCCAAAAAAATCCCTTTTTTCAAGTTAATACACATAAGATAGACAGGGGTATGTGCAGGTCATTAAACAAAGCTGAATGAAATTGATAAACCTGTCCCTGGAAGCACAGTGAACTAGATGCCACTTCTTTGAAGCTTCCTTCCTGCCTCTACAGGGCTGTCTTTCTCCTTCCCTGGCATTCCATTGTATTCCCTGCTTGCTTGGTACTAAGGATTCTCCATCCCCTCCCAAAAGGGACCGCACTGAAGTAACTCCTTCTCTTGTCTTTTTCTCTCTTTTACTCCTCCTGGAGCCTATTCGCAACTTATCTGTCAGTCTGGGAAGGAGATGATTTACTAATTCACACAAAATGGTGAAAAGAAAATTGAACAAATGGACATTAAAAGCAGCTCATCGTGCTATCTCCTTTAGCTTTGCCTCCCTCAACCCCTGATGATATTTGCATTTCAAAAGCGGCAACTGCCTTTATACAAAATGCTGTAAGTGGAATTTGAGGCAGCAACAAGGAAATACTTTGGGGTACCAGGGATTTGCTGGCATCCATTTCATGCTTTAAGTCAATCTCTGTATAAATAATATTCCCTATGCCCTCTTCTCATTGGTGAAAACAAATTTATTTAGAATCTGTAAAAAGGATTATTTCATAGCTTTGGCCATTTTTCTCTCTCATAAATATACATGACTTTGCATTTGTTGTTTCCAGATGTTACTGGAATCTGTGAGGTCAGAATACCACAAGAAAGACTTTCCTAACTTCATAAAGCAAGAAGTTTCAGAAATCTCATCTTCAAAGGCTTGGTCCCAGGAGAACACTAACCTAACTTTCAAACAGTGAATTAAATAATGGATGTGAGCCCTACACAGTGCCTGAAGTGTTTATAAGATATTCCAAATTCTCAGAGACCCTGTGCCTAGAGAGAGAACTATGTCTCTAAGATGCCAGTTTTCCTTCTGGACTGAAATAGTTGAAAGATATTTATTGTAGGACTATTATGTGTCAAGGGCTTCCCAGGTAGCTCAGTGGTAAAGAATTTACCTGCCACTGCAAGAGATGCGGGAGACTCAGTTTAGTTCCCCGGGTCGGGAAGATCCCCTGGAGAAGGAAATGGCAACCCACTCCAGTATTCTTGCCTGGAGAATCTCATGGACAGAGGAGTCTGGTGGGCTGCAGTCCACGGGGTCGCAAAGAGTCAGATACAACTGAGTGAGCACCAGCACATTATATGTCAAGCCCTTTGCTGAGCAGTAGGAGCCCACTGATGCTGAAGCTGAAGCTCCAATACTTTGGCCACCTGATGTGAAGAGCTGACTCTTTAGAAAAGATCCTGACGGCTGGGAAAGATTGAAGGCAGGAGAAGGGGATGACAGAGGGCGAGATGGTTGGATGACATCACTGTCTCAGTAGACATGAATTTGATCAGGCTCTGGGAGATGGTGAAGGACAGGGAAGCCTGGTGTGTTGCAGTCCGTGGGGTGGCAGAGCTGGACACGACTGAGCAACTGAACAACAAAGGAACCCATGGCCATCACGGTTCCGAGGTGGGTTCCTGAGCATCGTTGCCTGGGCTCATGTTCTACCTCTTTCTTCTATATTAGCTCTGCAAGCAATTTAACTTCTCTGAGCCTCATTTTCCCATCTATAAAAAGAGAATAACAATGTTATCCTCCTCACAGGGATGCTACAAATATTAAATCTCTTAGTACATGTAAAGTAAGATTGTGATTGTGCTTGTTGTATAGAAAAGGTTCAAAAATTATCTCTGCTTGTATCTGTATAGCTCTTATAAAATTCAAACACAAAATATCTATGTCTGAGTTCTGTTCCCTGCTCCCACCAAAATGCTATTTTTTTTCTTTTAGCTTTTTTCATCTCCAAAGAAGTGACATCTATTATACCACTTGTAGAGCCAGAACCCTGGATAACTACACTGTTAATATAAGATTAAGCCATCCTGCCCTAGTGAGGAGACCATAAGGTAAATCAACTATCTTGGAGCAGGGAAAGATCACAAGGACTACGACCAGGGACACTTTGTAAAGACAAAAGGATTAGTTCACCAGGAAGACATAATAATCCTCAATTATTTTGTACCTCATAATAGTGTTTCAAAACAGAGGACGCAAAATTTGATATAACTAAAAGTAGAAATAGTCAAATTTGCAATTATAGCTGAAGATGTTAGCACTGTCTTTCTATGATAGGTCAAGAAGATTTTTAAAAATAAGTAAGAATACAGAAAATATAAATACTATCAACAATGCAACCTAATTAATATTTATAGACCACAATGACCAAAAATGGTAGAATATGCTCTGAAGTGTGTGTGAAACATCCTCCAAAATAGACCACCTTCTGGGCCATAAAATAATCAAAATATTCATAATATTGAAATCATACAGAGTATGTGTTCTAAACACATGGAGTTCAATTAGAAATCAATAAACTATTATAAAAGCTCCACATTTTAAAAAATTATACAATGTACTTCTTAATGACCCATGAGTCAAAGAAGGAATCTTAAACTAGAAAATATTTTCAGTGGAAGAATACTGAAAATACAACAAAATTTGTAAGATGCAGCTAAAGCACTGGTTGGAGGAAAATTTATAAACGCAGATTTTTAAAAGAAAAGGAAGATTTAATATAATGATCTAAGATTAGATGTAGAAGTTAAGATGTCGATGAACAAATTAAGCCCAAATCAAGCAACAGGAAGAAAAAGATAAAGAGCAATAATTTTAAAATGGAGAATAAAAAACAGCAATGAAAATTTTTTAAGTCAAAAGTTGGTTCTAAGTAAGATTAGAAATATTTTTTCTTTAAATGTTTGATAGAGTGCATCAGTAAATCCATGTAAGCCTAGTATATTTTTATGAAAAGGTTTTTAATTGCAAAAAGTTCTCAAATAATAGAAGAAATATTCCCCAACTTGTTTTTTGAGACCAACATAGCTACAGCAAAACTAACAAAGATATTAAAAGAGAAACCACAGAGCAATACCACTCGTGAATGTCAATATAGTGAAATGGCAATCCTCTATCAACAAGTGGGTTTTAACCAAAATAGTTTGGTGGAACATTTTAAAACAAAGCAGTATGAGTTATCAAATTAAAAGACTAACAGAAAAACACAAGTATCTCACAGATGCAGAAAAAGTAACATTTGACAAAAGTCAGCACGCATTTATGATAACCTACCATTACTTACCATACTCAGTTGTGTCCGACTCTGCGACCCTTTGGTCTGTAGCCCACCATGTTCCTCTATCTGTGGGATTTTTTCAGGCATGAATACTGGAGGGGGTTGCCATTTCCTTCTCCAGGGGAACCTTCCTAACCCAGAAATCAAACTCACATCTCCTGTGTCTCCTGCCTTGCAGGCAGATTCTTTACCCACTGATCCATCAGGAAAACCCATTTATGATAACAACTCTCAGCAAACCAGGAAAAAATGTGAAGTCCCTTAGTGTTACAGTGGGCATCTACAAAAAACCTATAGAATGATGGTTATACAACAAAGTGGATGTTAATGCCAGTAGACTATGCACTTACAAATGGGTAAAATGGTAATCTCAATAATTGATTAAAAAACAGTACCAAAAAAAAATCACTAAAATTATAAAAAATTTCAACAACACTCCTTAGTTGGTCAGTCATTCAGCTTCTGTTCTTGCCTCGTTCCAGTTGCTCTAGGCACTGCTTTGTCTCAAAACAGGCTTAAATCCTAAAAAAATGGTACATTCTTCATACTGCTTGGTCAGTTGCTTCAGTTTATATGCTTCCAATGAGAGGCACTTGACAGAGACTATAAGGCAGAAGAAGCCCCTTTTTCTTTTCTGTTTCTGGTGGCACCTTCAGCAACAGCAGCAGCAATCCACGTGACTTCCGGTAGGTGGGCTCCTACAACATCCGTCACCTTGCTTTGCACAAAAGAGCAGCAATGGTTCCAAAGGCAAAGCGGTGCTTTAGCACCCTGAGTTGTGCAGGGATCCGGGCTCTGGACAAAGTCATTCTAAATTTTTCTCCTTGAGTGGGGAGGTTGATAATTGCTTTCTTCGTTTGCTAAGCTCCCTGTTCCCGCCCCAACCCCCCCCCTTTTTTTTGCTCTTCTAGGAAAGTCCCATGGATGGGGGGAACCTGGTGGGCTTCAGCCCATGGGGTCGCGGAGTCAGACACAACTGAGCGACTTCCCTCTCACTTCTTACTTTCATGCATTGGAGAAGGAAATGGCAACCTACTCCAGTGTTCTTGCCTGGAGAATCCCAGGGACGGGGGAGCCTGGTGGGCTGCCGTCTATGGGGTCACACAGAGTTGGATACGACTGAAGTGACTTAGCAGCAGCAGCAGCAGCACTTCTAACTAATTTGTGATCAATTCACTGTATTAAATTTTCTCTGTTTAAAATACCTAACATGGTTTCCATCTCCCTGAGAGGATACTAATTGACAAAGCAATAAGATTGCACTCAACACTGAAGAATGCATTTTATTTTCAAGCAGACACTTTTCTGGCATTGACCATTTACTGGGTCATACAGTACTTGAAATCACAATGCAATGAAACTAGAAATAAATTATAAAGGATAGCTAGGAAAAACATTTGGAAATTAAGGAATGATAACAAATGATTCAAAGAAATAATAACAGCTAACACATAACAGCTTACACATACATTGCTCCTACTGTGTGCCAGGTTCTATTCAATCTGCACAAAAATCCACCTTAAGTAGCCATTATTTTCTCTCATTTCTACAAACAAATCAATACTCCCAAGGAGTGAAGTGATTTACCCAAGTTCGTACAACTGGGAGTGCTGGAGTTGATCAGTAAATCCCTAGATTCCACAAACAATCAAAATTCGATACTGTTTCTCATCATAAAAGAAATTAGAGCTATTTAAAGTTGGATAATCATAAAAATAACACTACATATTAAAACTTAAGGTGTAGGGCAAAACAGAACTTACAGGGATATTTAACTTTACATGAGTATATATATAGTTAGAAAATGAGATAAAGTTTTAGAAAAAGGTTAGCATTTCAAAGGAAATGGAACACAGAAAATAATAAATATAAAAAAAACAGGAATTGGTACTTCCCTGGTGGTCCTGTGGTTAAGACACTGAGCTTCCACTTCAGGGGATGTGAGCTCAATCCCTGGTTGGGTAAATAAGATTCCCCATGCCATGTGCTGTAGCCAAAAGAAGGGAGAAAAAAATTTAAAAAAAAAACAGAAATTGATGGAATAGCAAATAGGATCAAAATCAAAAGCTAATTTCTTGAAAACTCATAAGATTGAAAAAAAATCTCTAGAAAGATTCCTGAAAAAAGAAAGACAAGGCAAAATCAACAATATTAGGAATAAAGAGGGAGACATCAACTCTAGCTGGTGCAGTCATTTAAAAGATAGCAAGGTATTATAAACAACTGTGCTAATACATCTGAAACACTAGATGAGTAAACATTTAGAAAAAAATAACTTCCAAAGTTGACTCAAGAAGAAATAGAAAATTGAATATTCTAAAATCATTTTGAAAATTAATCAATTTTTTGAATCTCATAAAAAAAAAAAAAAACCTTGAGTCCCAGATGGCTTCCTAGCTAGTTCTACTAAGGATATTTAAATATGAATAAAATAACAGTCTTATGCAAGCTGTTGCCAAGTATAGAAAAAAGATTCTTGAAACCCAAACTTGACATGAAAAATACAAGAAAGGAAAATTACAAGCCAGTCTTTCTCATGAACAAATGGGAAAAAAATCAAAATATTCCCAAACCAAATCCAGCAAAGCCTAAAATCAAGACCACTTCATAAACAAGTTAAGTTTACTCCAGGAACACAGTTCTGGGTTGACACATTTTCTTTTAGCACTTTGAAAAGCAGTTTCACTTCTTACTCCTGCCCATGATTTTTGTTGAAAACTCCATAGCCGCTTGTTTCCCACTAAAAGTATGTGTTGTTTTTCTCAGGCTGCTTGTAAGATCTTTTCCCCTTGTCTTCACTTTTCAGCAGTTTTATTATGACCTCTTTGGACATAAATTCTTTTCCTATATCTTTTTTGAGGTTCACTGAGCTTCTTGAATCTGTAGGTTTATGTCTTCTGAGAAATGTGGTACATTTTTAGCCACTATTTCTTCACTTATTTTTTTTCTGTACCACACTCTTTCTCTGCATGTTCTAGGACTCTGATGCCACAAATGTTACACTTTAGGTATTGTCCCTGTGAAGTGAGTGAGTGAGTCAGTGAAGTCACTCAGTCGTGTCCGACTCTTTGCGACCCCATGGACTGTATCCTACCAGGCTCCTCTGTCCACGTGATTTTCCAGGCAATAGTCCTGGAGTGGATTGCCATTTCCTTCTCCAGGGGAAGTCCCTGAGGCTCTGTTAATTTTTCTCCCAATCTTTTTCTCTCTCTAATCTATGTTGGATAATTTCTATTGGTTTATCTGCAAGTTTGCTGACTCTTACCTTTGTTATCATCATTCAGCTATTGAATCCATCCCTTGAAATTTTTATTTCACATTTTGTATTTTTTAGTTCTAAAATTTCCATTTGTATTTTCTTTATATCTTCTGGGGTTTTGTCTTTGCTGAAACTTTCTATCTTTCCAAGAATATTCACCCTTACTTCTTGAAGCAATTTATAATAGCTACTTTAAAATTCTAATCAGGTAATCTCCATATCTGTGTCATTTCAACAGTTGGTATTTGTTGATTGTCTTTTTCTATACAAACTGAGATTTTTCTTGTTGTTAATATGTCAAATTATTTTAGATTGTGTCTTGGATATTTTGGATATGGTGCCATGAGACTCCAGTTCAGTTCAGTTCAGTCGCTCAGTCATGTCTGACTCTTTGCGACCCCATGAATCGCAGCATGCCAGGCCTCCCTGTCCATCACCAACTCCCAGAGTTCACTCAGACTCACGTCCATGGAGTCAGTGATGCCATCCATCCATCTCATCCTCTGTCGACCCNACCACCAGGGGATCTTCCCAACCCAGGGATAGAACCCACATCTCGTGTGTCTGCAGATCCTTAAATAACTGCACCACCTGGGGAGCTTATAAATTTTAGTGACATAAACCTGTCTAGCACACCACTTACATATAAAAATAAAACCCAATACTCTGTTTTACTTAGCCTTTGATTCTCACAAAATGCTTTAATTCATTTTTATTGAACTCTTGTTATTTATTTTTCCTGAACTCTTGTATCCAGCAAATTGTGTTTGCTACAATTGGCAAATGAGCATAGTTCGGACATGAATATATTTTCATTTATGCTAATGAGGAAAATGAAACATGTAGATGTAGGTCAGAATTTTCCTCAGTTGTCAATAATATGAGTAACTTCTTTAATCAGATAATAATTTGGAATGTTGGAGGAGTGTACAATTTTTTGTATCATTCACAACGTAATAGGTATAAACAGGACATACTTTTACGTTTAGTCTGCATTATTGACATTTTTTCCTATCATTTCCTTAAGCCTAGACAATCAACACGAAAGTAGATCAAGCACCGATTATAGTATTTGCCAGTTTTCGTGGTGTGAATACTCCCTTCACGGTCACTTTTAAGGTAACAGGGTGACGTCACTGAGCACAGGAGTTGGGAAGAGATGAGTGGTTGCAAACAATTACGTAGTACTTCCAAACTACAAATAGGTTCAATAGGTACCATACCATAGGTACAATGGACACAAATAACCTTAAGAGCATAGAGAAGAGTAAAAGAATTAGGAAGTGATGGGCTTTATTTTCAATATAATATTGTTAATTATCATTCATAGTTAATTTTTTAATGTGTTTATTTTTGGCTGCACTGAACCTTCATTGCTTTGCATGGGCTTTCTCTAGCTGTGGCAAGCAGGGGCTCCTGTCCAGTGGCGGGGCCTGGGCTTCGCACTGCGGTGGCTTCTCTTGCTGCTGAGCCAGGCTCTAGGCGCGCGGGCTTCCGTAGTTGCAGCGCGGAGGCTCAGTCGTCGCAGTGCACAGGCTTAGTCGCTCTGGAACATGTGAGATCGTCCCAGATCAGGGACTGAATTTGTGTCTTCTGCATTGGCAGGCAGATTATTAACCACTGGACCACCGGGAAGTTCCCCATATAATTAATTTTTAATAACAGATGTATCCAACAAGTGGCTCACAAAATTTCTGAAATTTTCTGAATTGGTTTTCATGAGCTAATATACACCAACTCCAAAGCATCACTTCTCCCATATGGGTCCAATACGCTGCCACGGTTGGAAGCCCCAACACAGAGAAAAATGGGCCGCAATTCTGTTACTCTGAGCTGACTCAGCTTTACTTCCCTTTCCTCCTTGTGTTTGCTCTTAAGCTAGAAAAGCCTCTATGGATTTGCAGAGGGGCAAGTTCCATATGTGAGGGTATCTGTCCCAAAACGGCCCCTACTTTGGACATTCAGCCCAGAGATGAGAGTGTTCAGAGCTGTCCACACCCTGGATGGGACAGGAGGGCAGGCTTCACCAGGGACTGGAGAAACCATTCTGTTAGCAGAGCAAAAGACGCTCTATTCCAAGGGGGCCTCTCCACATCAACCCTAAACATAACTCATCTTGTCCCTTCTCCAAGGTGATGGTGGCTTTTCCTCTACAGATGCCTACTGTCTACATACTAGATGTTGAGAAAAGCACCCAGCAAAGAGTCTGAAAATCTGCCTTCCAGGCCTCTGCTATTTCTCACCAATATATTGAACAGCTAACCTGGCAGAGCCTCTGTCTCCTTGTCCATCCACAGGATGGGATAATACCTGCTCTGTGTGCTTCTTGGGGTTGCTGAACGGCTCAAAATAAAGTCTGTTTGCAAGTGATTTATCCGTTCAGTTCAGTTCAGTCGCTCAGTCGTGTCCGACTCTTTGCAACCCCATGAATTTCAGCACGCCAGGCCTCCCTGTCCATCACCAACTCCCAGAGTTCACTCAGACTCACGTCCATTGAGTCAGTGATGCCATCCAGCCATCTCATCCTCGGTCGTCCCCTTCTCCTCCTGCCCCCAATCCCTCCCAGCATCAGAGTCTTTTCCAATGAGTCAACTCTTCGCATGAGGTGGCCAAAGTACTGGAGCTTCAGCTTTAGCATCATTCCTTCCAAAGAAATCCCAGGGCTGATCTCCTTCAGAATGGACTGGTTGGATCTCCTTGCAGTCCAAGGGACTCTCAAGAGTCTTCTCCAACACCACAGTTCAAAAGCATCAATTCTTCGGCGCTCAACCTTCTTCACAGTCCAACTCTCACATCCATACATGACCACAGGAAAAACCATAGCCTTGACTAGATGGACCTTAGTCGGGAAAGTAATGTCTCTGCTTTTGAATATGCTATCTAGATTGGTCATAACTTTTCTTCCAAAGAGTAAGCGTCTTTTAATTTCATGGCTGCGGTCACCATCTGCAGTGATTTTAAATTTAACATCTCTCTGGAAGGTGTGGTGACTATTTCTGAGTCTCCTCGTCATTATCAAGGAGCTGAATCACCCAGTAATTAAGTGTGGGCTTTGTAAATTTGATCGTAGGTTTTATTATGATGTATTTAATACATCCTCAACTAAAGGTTATTTGAGTTGCTTCTGGTCTTTTACAAACAACACTAAGTGTCTTCAGATACGTCTTTATACATATGCTGCTGCTGCTGCTAAGTCGCTTCAGTCGTGTTCGACTCTGTGTGACCCCACAGATGGCAGCCCACCAGGCTCCCCCGTCCCTGGGATTCTCCAGGCAAGAACACTGGAGTGGGTTGCCATTTCCTTCACCAATGCATGAAAGTGAAAAGTGAAAGTGAAGTTGCCCAGTCATGTCCGACTCTTCGCAAACCCCATGGACTGCAGCCTACCAGGCTCCTCCATCTATGGGATTTTCCAGGCAAGAGTACTGGAGTGGATTGCCATCGCCTTCTCCACTTTATATGTGTATGTGTGTGTATATATATTTATATATAGACAATTATATATATGTACATTTTAAATATATATAATGTTATATACATATATAGATTCATATATATACAATAAAATCCTAGACTGGAACTGCTGGGCCAAAGGGAATGTACATTTAAAATCCTCATGGTTATAGCCAAGCTGTCCTCTAAAAAGCTTCACTAGTTTACACCCTACCCCCCAATAAATATGCCCATGCTTGTTCCCTGCATTCATTTCATTGTGATGTCCTCATTCATGTCCTTTAAATGTACTGGTATTAATTTTTTGCTGACCTCACAGTTCATGGGTCATGAATAGTTCATTTTTTTGGATTGTTTGCCAATTTTTCTTTTGGATTAATGGGATTTTACTTACTGGTTTGTAATAGCACTTTGTTATTAAAACTCACCCTTTGTTATAAAGGACAGAAAGTGTAGGCTTTGGAGTTAGAGGAGTTAAAAATCTAGAATCTCCTCCACTTACCCCTAGAAAATACTCAACAAGCTTTTGTTAAGGGAATAGCTGTGTTCCTATCGGCAAGTTGCACAATTCTCAGAGCCTTCACTTCCTCATCATAAAAAGGATATGAGTAAGTTTGTCATTTTAATTTTTATGAGAATTAAATGATATACAATAGCAATATATAAGAAACCGTAAATATTTAAAAAAAAAAAAAAAAAAACAGTGAAGATGCTCACCTCTGCCTTTCTGAGTCTCCATCAGGCCAGTTGAGAGTGAGTTTCTAGAACTGGTCCCTGTTTCTACAGCAGTCTCCACCACCACCCAGAAACATACGTATCAGGTGGCTTCTGGCTTCTGATTTGTCACTGCTTGGAAGTCAGTGGCCACATAACTTCCTCCTGCTCCAGGGCTACCTAGGAATTACTGACCACAGATTAACAATTTCTAGCAAGTTCATCTTTCTGCAGCCTGGAACCCACTGCTCCACAGTCCATTTCCTCCTAATTTTTCATTTGCAAAAGCGTGATGATTCAGCATGGTCATTGCTGAGGGCCTTGCACTTGGAGATGATCTAGTTAATAACCAAGATACAGTTCACTTCGTTCTCATTCTTTGTACTGTGGGTCTAAATATATATATAAATGTCAGATTTCCTCTGGTCTTCCAGACCTTTGAGGTTTTAATTATATCCACTCTTTTGCTTCCTCTTTCCTTCTTTGAAATCTCCCATGGTTTTGTGTGTGTGCTGGATTTTTTTTGTGTGTGTGTCTTTTTGTTTCCTCCTTTTCCTCACTTTTAGAATAACTGCTAGCCCCAAGTATTTAAAGCACTTTGCATCTCCTTGAACCCTAGATTTCAGTCACTTCAGCGTGTATCTCACTCACCCCCTGCAAGACCCACGGCAAGACTGGCCCTTGGAGGGTTGACAGTCTCTACTGGGTTCATCCAGAGAGGCAGCCTCACCCATCTGGGTGCCCTCTAGCTTGAAACAATTTCCATATGTTGACTCAACATCTGCTTTTCTATAACTTAGCCCATAAGTCCTGGTTTTTCCCACAGTGACAAGGCTGCCTCTTATAAAGTAGCATTTCTCAACATTTTCTGATATAAAGAACTTCCTGAGGTGCTTGTCTTAAAAATGAAATAACAATGAAACCAGATTTTCTAGCAGAGCTCCATATCCCATGTACCAAAGATCAGGTTCCATGTTTCAACAGTCTCGTCGGGTGATTCTTTTGATGAAAAGCACTTCTCTACAAAATTAAACTGCCTATATTTGAAGGCTGTTATTTTCTGTCTCAATTTTTTTTCTTGCTTCCAAACTGAAATATCCTTTGTTCCTATAACCAAACCTTCTAAGAATCATTCTCCAGACCGGCACCCAAGCTGTTTGTTCTCCAGGGCGAACAACAGACCCTGTTGATTTCCCTGTTCAAATATGACAGCATGTGTGAAAACAATCTTCACTGACTAATGTATTTACTCTCTTGACAAATGTGTGTTGAGCACATATTAATGACGGGCACTGTGGTGAATATAAAGAATGAGATCATCATAGCTCCTTTATTCCTTAAGTTTACAGTAAGAGAGAGAGAAGGATAAAGTAAAGGAGGAAGAAACAAGGGAAAGAAGGAAGAAAGGAGAGAGAAGGGAAGAAGGTGTCAATGAAAAACTGATCAATAGTCAACCTAAGAAAGAACTAGAAAATTTTATTTGAGTCAAGCTGAGGATGATAACCTGGGAGACAGTCTTTCAGAAAACTCTGAAGACTATGTCACCCATTTTACACCAAAGTACAGCAATATACGTCTTTGAGACACAAAGGTCAATACAGATGATGTCTTGACAGTTTTCACAATTGAGGTCTGTATGTCCAGAGATTAGGAAGGAAGGTATCTCTCAAAGAGATCTGGTTAATGCAGACGCTTCATCCACACTGAGGGGGAGGGAGGAGGCCCAAACAAGCAGAGAAACACTGTACATTTAAGTTTTTCTTGTCTTGCCATAAATTATGAATTTTATTTCATCAAAAGGAAAGAGACAAAATACAAAATATATGAGGTACTATGAAAGGAAAAAGTATAGGGAAGGAAAAATAATTTTCCCTCTACTTTTCTGAGTTCTTAGCTGAGACTCCTGTAGTAAAAGACAGATTAAGAAGAGAAAAACAGGGGCTTCCCTGGTGCTCCAGTGGCTAAGAGTCCATGCTCCCAGTGCAAGGGGCCTGGCTTCAATCCCTGCTCAGAGAGCTAGATTCTGCAGGCTGCAACTAAGAGGCTGCGTGCTGCACTTGCAGACCCTGCATGCTGCAACCAAGACCTGGAAAAGTCAAATAACTTTTTAAAAACTGAAATAAAAATTTTTTTTAAAGATAATCAAAAGTTTATTATCAGGTATACCTCTCCTAGACAAGGGTGATACCCCCAGGAAAACTGAGTAACTCCCCAAAATGACTGCAAATTCAGGATTAAATATCAGAATTAAATAGCATCTTGAGAGGGAGAGGGAATATGTAGGCCTCTTAGGGGAGAGTGAATGGTTTTCAGGAAAGATGAAGGGCCCTTAGCAGGATAGATGTGAGGTATGATCGTTTGTGACAAAGTCTGTCTGGGTGTGCAGTCTGTCTCTAGCCTCCCTTCTGTGGTAAGAGTCACTCTTCCCCAGTTAATGGAGCCCCACCCTCACCCCAGGGAGGCGATCTAGGACAAACGAGTTCCTTTAGGAGGATCTGTCCTTTGAGAAATAAGGGGAATTCTGAAGAAAGTGTCTGCCTGCCTCAACTGCTTTTCAGGAATTGAAAGCTCAATGTAACCAACAGAAGTGGCCTGTTTGGGCGTGGCGTGTTCCGCTCCCCTTCACAAGCAAGGGGCTGGAATAGGATGGCCGAGGAAAGCAACCCTGAAAAAGTATTATTTAAGCTCAGACCCATAAAATGAGGAGGTTGTGAATAAAGTAAGGAATGCCGAGGCCAGAGAGGGAAGGGCGAAGGGAGTGTTTAGTGGACAAAACCCTTAGCGAGCAAGAAGCTGGCATGTTCTAAGGAGCCCCCCAAAATCAGTATGACTGGAGTATGGTGTGCAGGAGAGAGACTTCAGGTGAGGCTGCAAAGCTGAACAGAGACCAGACCATCACCTGAGACTTATTAATACAAGGGAATGTGGATTCTATTCTATGTGAAATGTGAAACCAACAAACATTTTTAAGCTGGGAATGACAGGATCTGGTTTTTATTCTAAGGTCATTCCTTAAACACTACTTTATATAAAACAGATAAACAACAAGGACTTAGTCTATAAAACAGGCAACCGTATTCAATATCTTGTGACAACCTATAATGGGAAAGAATCTAAAGAAGATATACATAATTGAATCACTTCACAGTACAACTGATACTAACACAACATTACAAATCAACTTGACCTCAGATGGTAAAGAATCTTCTTGCCCTGCAGGAGACCCAGAGTCAATCCCTGGGTTGGAAAGATCCCCTGGAGAATGGAATGGCTATGTAATCCAGTATTCTTGCCTGGAGAATTCCATGGACACAGGAGCCTAACAGGTTACAATCCATGGGGTCACAAAGAGTCAGACATGACTGAGCGACTATCACATACTTTAATTTATATTAAAAAAAAAAAAAAACGAACAAAAGAACAAAAAGAAAAAATCATTCTTTAGAACTTCTGATATAGACAAAGTTATGCAAATCAGTATCTTTTCCTTTCTCCTGAAAAATATACAGAACCAAAGAGAAAATGAAAAAGAAAACCCACAAATTCAGTTTCAGTTATACTAGGAGATAAATGCAACTTACAGCCTTCAAAATATGCTAAAAAGCACCTAAGAGTAGAAAGTGAAGACAGGAAATATAAAGAATTGCAAGAGGGTTCAATGGTATCATATCTCTGAAAATGTCATCAAATACTCTTCCTGAAAGTGGCGGGTTCACCCAAGGGGCAAAACTCTCTCTTCTTTAGAAATCTGGAGACTGAGATGAGTAGCACCGGTGATGGATGGCCTCCTTGGTCTGGCTGAGTCAGAGAAGCAGTGGAGGTGGACTGTTCAAAGAATCACCAGATGAGCCAAATCTGCAGAAAACTGCAGCTGATAGCAGAGAATCTTTGAATTATGAAGCCTTAGAAGTTACTGCTGCCCTACCCCCAAAGAAATCTCCTGCAAAGAGCATCCTCCAAATTCTTGGCACTCAAAGGTGAGTAATCTTAAGCTGACACAATATTGATACAAAGATACCATAAGAAAAAAACATGGTGGAGAAGAGCAGTAAAACCTATCAACAGATATAATTGCCACCAGAAAAAGTATCACAATCAAATGCATGGAAATTGTGAGCAAATGCTTGCTAACAATTAAACTGAATGAGATAATTGCTTCTACAAAGGAAAATCCAGAGCACAGGTGTAAGAAATCAAGGAAGAGCTAGCAAACTTCAAGAGGGGATAAAACTTGAACTGCTGCTGCTGCTGCTAAGTCACTTCAGTCGTGTCCGACTCTGTGTGAGCCCATAGACGGCAGCCCACCAGACTCCCCCGTCCCTGGGATTCTCCAGGCAAGAACACCGGAGTGGGCTGCCATTTCCTTCTCCAATGCATGAAAGTGAAAAGTGAAAGTGAAGTCGCTCCGTCGCGACCCCATGGACTGTAGCCCACCCGGCTCCTCCATCCATGGATTTTCCAGGCAAGAGTACTGGAGTGGGGTGCCATCACCTCCTCCGAAGACATATTAGGCAAACACAAATAAACCAAACGAAGCAGAGGTTGTGGTCTTAAATACAAGGTAAGCAAAAATTTAAGCCAAAAAGCACTAAGTAAAGCAAAGAATAAATAAGATATAAAGTACCTAAATAATTAATGATATGTCTAAATTGATATATATCAAACTGTGTATCCTAAATTTTCAAGTACATATGGAACTTTCACAAAAATTGATCATATATTAAACCCACAAAGGAAACCTCAATACATTTCAAATAGTAGAAATAGTACAAGCAATATCCTGGTCAAGAAATATAAAAGGATATATGAAGAAAATGTTTAAAAGTTACTAAAAGACTGCATATCAGATGGATAAACGAGTTTTTGCTGTATAGCCCAGGGAGTTAGAGTCAATATCCTGGGATAAACCATAATGGAAAAAAATATTAAAAAGAATGTATATATGCGTATAACTGAGTCCCTTTGCTGTACAGCAGAAATTAGCACATTGTAAATCAACTGTACTTCAATTTTTTCAAATGTTATAAAATAAAGATACTAAAAGACCCAAAAGGAGACGTGATTAAGTAGGGCAGAAATAGGAGGGTCCATGGGAAAGTGGTTGGCACTGATGCACCCAGGTGATATGATCTAAGTGGTTCAAGGAACTGGGAGGCCTTCTTATCTCATGATTTTGAACTTCCTCTCATACCTTGTTCAGTGAAAACTCACAGAGGATTGCTTGGGGTGCTTCAGAGGTCCAGCACAGAAGTGGGCCTCACCTTACCTAGACCAGGATGTGACTGAAGACCCCACTGCAGAGGGATTGTTATAAGGATTGATGAGATGAGATAGTAAAGTGCTTAGAAGTGTTTCCAGGTCCTGTGATCCAAGAGAAGTGTTGACTATTACTATTATCACATCACAAACTTAGGCAGGAGGATGTGGAAAAGTAATACAGCACTTTTTTGTTTTTCAGTCATTCAGTTATGTCTCTCTGTGACCCCATGGGCTGTGGTGCGCCAGGCTTCCCTGTCCTTCACTATCTCCTGGAGTTTGCTCAAACTCAATGTACATTGAATAGGTGAGGCCATCCAACCATTTCATCCTCTATAACCCCCTTCTCCTCCTGCCCTCAGTCTTTCCCAGCATTAGGGTCTTTCCCAGTGGGTCCCCCATTTGCATCAGGAGGCCAAAGTATTGGAGCTTCAGCTTCAGCATCAGTCCTTCCAATGAATATTCAGGACTGATTTCCTTTAGGGTGGACTGGTTTCCTTTAGGGTGGACTGGTTTGATCTCCTTGCAGTCCCAGGGACTCTCAAGAGTTTTCTCTAACACCACAGTTTGAAAGCATCAATCCTTTAGCACTCAGTCTTCTTTAGAGTCCAACTCTTACATCTGTATGTGACTACTGGAAAAATCATAGCTTTGACTAGATTGACCTTTGTGGGCAAAGTGATAGCTCTGCTTTTTAATATGCTGTCTAGTTTTGTCATAGCTTTAGCCTTATCATAGTTTCAGACATCTCTAGAGGCAATGTTGGGATATTACCTTCCGTGATGGGCCAGAAATCATGAGGCTATTAAATTACACACTCTGCAGTTAAATTTAATAGCAAGTAATACCAAAGGAGGCAGGGTGCTGTAGTGGAAGGAACAAGGCCATCATGACTAGTCCTAGCTGGTTGTGAACGCTGGTGGAGAACCCCAGCTGCAACACGGATTAACAGAGTACTCAGGTGCACAGCTGCCTAAGCTGTGGACTGAATGTGAAGCCCACTTCTGCCCCTTACTAGCTGTGTAACCTTGGGCAGGTCACTTGTACTTTCTGATCCTCAGCTTCCTTACATTTAAAATGGTGAGAATAATATAATCTACCCCATATTGTTGTCATGAGAATCACGTAAGAAAATACACACAATTTAACAAAAGCTCAATCTCAAGTAAGGTGCGAAATCCTCAGTAAATATTGGCCGTTATTATAAATAATCTTGGGCATAAGCATTTATGAGGTTTAAATAAAATTACATGTAATTATATATACTGTATATATAATAAATGTCCTCTTTTTTCATTTCCAACTCTAACCCTCTCCTACTATCCAGAGGGAGAGAGAAAATGAAGCATACCCATTGCATAGATATCCAGTGTTAGAAAGGGAAAATTTGATGGTAGTGGATGCTAGTTAGGGAAAACATTGGAAAGGAAGAGTTACAAGACAAGATTGGAAAAAAAAAATCAGGCAAGCAAACCCACAGGAAGCCTAGAGACTATTTAAAAAGCCACTTATTAGAAACTCAGGAAAAAGAGTGAGCCAAAGGCCAAAAATACCAGGCACTCAAAACCAGCAAAGTCAAAGAGAGTGCCGTAATGAAAAGAACGCTTTCAAACACTGGCGTGAGAGCCCAAGTACCCCGAATGGGAAAGCCCACAAAACACAGCTGAATAACGCTGAACAGCAAACGTTCAACAGTACCTACCAGATAAACTGGGAATTGAGCCCGAAGATTTAAACAGGCACTTTACAAAGATCGCCTGGGTCAAGAACTCCTTTGACTGCAACACAAGGAGGAAGTGGTCATCACATGAGCTGCTTACCCAGGGGTTTGAAAGAAAGAGGAGACAGAGGGGAAATGGAGCTGAGCAGTGAAAACCACGGGCTGCCTGGGCAGGACAGGGGGCTAGGGTGCAAGAGACATACAGCAGACTCACCATCACTGCTCTCTCTCTCTCTTGTGTCATACTTATAAATACAGATATACATAAACAGAATGGATACAATATCTTTTACAACTTAAACATCACAGTAAGTGCTGAGGAAGGATGCTATTGTACTGAGAGGTACACAGGACAATGTTTTCAGGATACTGAAACTCAGCTGATGCAAACTTAAATATATCTTTAAGTGGTCAAGTCGCTCATGTCACATTTTTTTCTGAAGGAGCCTCTATCAGGCTTAACAACCCCAGGAAATAATCATTAAGTGGCTTTTTATAAAGGATCACTACCAATGTTGTTCTTTATTTTACCAACAGGGCTGTAATTTTTGATGCCGGGTAAACAGTCTTAAATGATCATAGTCCTTACAACCAACTGCCTTTATCCAACTCTCAAACTATGTTTTTACCTGTGATCAAATCAAGTGCAATTTAAAATATTTATTTTTGCCTTTGTGTTGAATGAGCATGCTCAGTCAGCCATGAGAAACAGTATCTGCCACAAAAAGGCAACTTTGCGAGTTACTTCTTTTCATTGTCAAGGTCAATGACAAAGTCATTCGCCTATTCACACTTTTATCTTTGCCTCAAGGTCACATTTTCGCCACAAAGGCAAACAACCATTTAATTATTTGCCTGAAAATTTTAATGAGTGCCTTCTCCCAGCTGAAACGACATATGGATATGTGTTATATCTATACGAAGGTATTAGCTTTCAACTTCCTCTGGAAAAATCAGTATTCAAACCACCAATCTCTACAGAGTNATTTTCGCCACAAAGGCAAACAACCATTTAATTATTTGCCTGAAAATTTTAATGAGCGCCTTCTCCCAGCTGAAACGACATATGGATATGTGTTATATCTATACGAAGGTATTAGCTTTCAACTTCCTCTGGAAAAATCAGTATTCAAACCACCAATCTCTACAGAGTTTACATACTATTTTTACCAGTGAGGAAACTGGGAACACAGACGCCGCTGAGATCAAAACTCAGACCCTGAGATGGTTAGTTTTCTGTGTCAACTTGACTGGGGTGAGGGATGCCCAGATGGCTGGTAAAACACTATTTCCAGGTGTGTCTGTGGGGGTGTTTTCGTAGAGATTAGCATTGGACGGAATCCGGTATTTATCAGTAGACTGGATAAGAAAGAGCATCCTCACCCACACAGGTGGGTGTCATCCAATCTGTTGAGGGTCTGAATAGAAGAAAAAGAGGAAAGGTGAATTTGCCCTCTGCCTAGACCAGGATATCTGCCCTTAGACATCAGCACTCCTCACTCTCAGGCTTTTGGGCTCTGATGGGGACTTAGATAATCTCCGTTGGTTCTCAGATCTTCGGGTTCAGTCTCGAACTATACACCACTGGCTTTCCTAGGACTTCAGCTTACAGGCAGCAGATGGAACTGCTCAGCCTCCATAACTGCCTGAGCCAATTCCTAGCAACAAATCTCATTCTCTGTATCTGTATTTCCTACTGGTCTTTTACCTGGAAAACCCTAAAACCAACCCTTTGAGGAAAGATGATCTAAACCACTGTGGTGCAACTGTTGGTACATGGTAGTGGCTTCAGCATGGGCTGATTCTCCTGAGTGTTGCCTGCATGTGGACGTGAGCAGACATATATGCTAGTTGAATGCATGCTCCCTACCTCTTAGGTACAATCTTACAAAGAAGATGGTGCTTCCAAAACCATAACAAGTAAGCTGCGGACAGTTTTTAAAGCGTGGGAGGTACTCAGATGCTTATGTTAAACCTAGGCTTTACAATTGTAGAGCTGCAAATGAGCAAAAGGTTTATATAATAAAACTCCTACACAGGAGTTTTTATCACACATAAAACCGATCAGTAAAGAACTATTGTTGTAGTAACATTGAAAAATCAATTATGTAATTTTGAATGAGTCTCAAGAATTCTTGTGGCTAACAGAAAACACATCTGGGCTAAAAATAAGATGATGGGAACAAAGAAAATTGCTCAAAGCGTCTTTCAAAGTTTCAGAATCACTGCAATAGGAGAAAACTTGTTAGAGATGTGGATTGTGGATCTGGGTTTAGGCTCAAGAGGAAACGGCCAAGCTGAAATGACGCATTTGTATATGTTCAAAAGACGTACCTGAACTCTGACTGAAAGACTAAAATAAAGTCAACGCTGTTTTTACTTCTCATTAAATGAGAGCCATTAATGAATCTGACATTTTGGTGTGCTTGTCATGCTCCATTTTGAATGATGTGTGGGTGAAAGCCTGTTGTTTTGCAAACTCTTTTTGGTCAAGTTAAGGAAATTTTTAATGAGCTATGTGGAATACTCGCTACGGATACTTGGTACTGCTGTCTTTGCTGGTCATTATGGAGATTCACTATGAAGCCTCAAGATCATATCAAATCTGCTGTAATTATCATTTACTTCAGTTTGCTCTGACTGTCCTTCATTATCATGTGGACATTAAAGCTTACAAGATCTTAAACGGTTTTTAGCCATCTATCCAGGCTCCAAGTTGAAAATTTGAGAATTAAAGTTTAAAAGTGTTCCACCTAAAAATAGAATGTCGTTAAAATCCCTCACCTTCTCTCTCTCCTCCTTCCTCTCTCCCGCACTCTCTCTCTTACACACACACACACAGACACACACATTCACAATTTTCTGTATTTTGTCTGGAAACACCAAGGTGTGTGTTTCCTTGTGGGTTCATTTAGGAGGGGACTCAGTCCATCTTTGGCGCAGCATCTAAGCAGAACTGGATTAGAAAACCCCATCTGATCCCACAGCCATGCAATGCCCCTCTGCTGCCCCACCTACCACACACATGTAGGGTCAACACCAGCAAGCATCCACTAGCCTCCTGTTGAAATCCAAGTAGTCAGAGTTTGCAGGACACAAGAATATGGGGTCAGGACGTCTTTATTATGTAGGAAGGAATGAAGCTCTCTAAGAGGATTGAAAGACTGCCCAAAAGGAAGGACCGCGAAAAGACACTGTGTGTGTGTGTGTGTGTGTGTGTGTGTGAGAGAGAGAGAGAGAAGCTACAGGAAGGACCTGAAACAGGAAAGAGACAGAGGGCAACGAATTTGGGAGGAATTAAGCTTACTCCTTAGAAGGAAAATTATGACCAACCTAGACAGCATATTCAAAAGCAAAGACACTACTTTGCCAATAAAGGTCTGTCTAGTCAAGGCTATGGTTTCCCAGTGGTCATGTATGGATGTGAGCGTTAGACTGTGAAGAAAGCTGAGCGCAGAAGAATTGATGCTTTTGAACTGTGGTGTTGGAGAAGACTCTTGAGAGTCCCCTGGACTGCAAGGAGATCCAACCAGTCCATCCTAAAGGAGATCAGTCCTGGGCGTTCATTGGAAGGAATGATGCTAAAGCTGAAACTCCAATACGTTGGCCACCTGATGTGAAGAGCTGACTCATTTGAAAAGACCCTGATGCCGGGAGAGATTGAGGGCAAGAGGAGAGGGCGGCAACAGAGGATGAAATGGCTGTATGGCATCACCAACTCGATGGATATGAATTTGGGTAAACTCTGGGAGTTGGTGATGGACAGGGAAGCCTTGCGTGCTGCGATTCTTACGGTAGCAAAGAGTTGGACACGACTGAGCGACTGAACTGAACTGAAGCACACTGGAAGGCTAAGAGACAAAACCATCAGATAGTGGAAGGAAATTAGTTAACTGAGAGGAACAGCAACCCCTAGACCTCTGAATCTGTAGTTCCGTGGGATGATTACTTGAACCCTTCAGAGAGGGAGAGTTTAATGCTCGTTGCAGGGCCTGGCAGCAAGAGCAGGTAAAAATCGCTGGAATTTGAGAAGGATGGAACAGTATCCGTTGTTCCACTCATGAATCACTTGGTTCATTGTAGACAATTAGCCCACAACACGTGTTAGTTAAAGCAGGAAAAAGAGGGTAATGCACCACCCCAAGGAGAGTCCAGGAGGGGGCATCTCAGCAAGACCAGGAGTCTCTGCTGTGGCAGCAGGTCTGGTGATGCGTGAGCTGCAAGTCACCTTCTAAGCAGGTCCCTGGGTGACTCTGCCTGCAGCAACTCTCAGCAGTGTGGAGTCAGGTCCCCAGCAAAGAGCCATCAAGTGCCTCAGCTGAGTGGTTTCTTTTTAAGGAGTAACCATTACCCTAGGGAAAGGGTCTTGGCTATCAGTCCCTCTTTTTGTTCCAGGCATGTACATTGCCCATCGTACTTTTTATCTAAAATAATTCTCTTATTTATACCCTAAGAAACGTGCAGTCCTAGAGCAGATGTTTCAAAATAACAAATATGGAAGTACACAATGGCCACTGGGACTCCATTTTGAACTATTTGACATATCTTAACATAGTTGAAATCATGCAAGCTTCACATAAGATGAGGTAGGAATCATAGGACAAAAGAAATCACATCATGATCATCCATCTAACAGGCGTAGCTAGAAGGAGGGGTGAGCTGGCCCTCAGCACGTGGGCTGCAGCCATTCCCTGTGGTGCACTAGCCCTTCTCTCAAGCACCTCTAAAGGTCCCCAGATAACTCCCCAGCCAGAGTCCCCAAGGCTGCTTCCCCTGCCCTCCCAGCACAATTCCCTGCAGGGCCCTGCCTCACCAGCCACAAGCAACCTGTCCCTGTAGGAAGAAACACCTGTGGAAAAGAGCGGGTGCAGATCCCTGAAGCCCTCTTCATCCCCCAATACAGCCTCCCTTACAACAAACCCTGCTTAGTTCAAAATGCATTTCTCTTTCCAAAGAGCATGACCTCTTCATGACAGTGGCCAATGTGGGTAGCTGCCGTTTTCCAAGCCCTTAAACAGATCTCTTTTTGACCTTCACAGCAGACACGTGAGCAAGCATTAGGTGAAGTTCTGTACGAGTGAGGAGGCTCAGGTTCTGACTTGGACTCCAAATCCAATGTGCTTCTCACTACTGTACTGTCATCCTTGAGAAACATCTGATTCCGGGCCTTCTCTAGCATAAACCAGATTGTTAAACCTTTCCTTGACACTATTTCTCTTTTGCCTTCTCCCCCTCCCCTGTGCCCCCCAAAACATTCTCTGAAATATTTTTAGCAGAATAGATACTTCAGGGAATTTCAGGAACCCCAGCTACAACATGGATGAAAAGTTCTCTCAGCTTTTGCAGAGCAAACCTCTTGCAACCTAATCATATTCGACCCCTTCCTCAACCTTTTGCATATTGAAAGAAACTAACTTGTGCCGTCTCCCTGTTGAATCACAACAACATTCTTTGTTGTAATTTTTTACCATTGCTTCCAGAATTAGACATTGCCCTGTGAAGAGGATGCAGATGGGCACAAATGGATTTGCTTTGCTCCTGTTTCATTGTTAACTATCTTTTGTTCTTTGCAAAAGCCCTGAATGAAAACATAATGAAGACGTGCCCTTTAGAAACTGTGTTTCTGGTGCTGGGCTTGCTGAGGTCTTATCTCCCTAACTGAAGCGGTCATTCTAGCTTATTAAACAAATATGGAAAACGTCACGTCTTTTGTCAATTCCTTCTCAGTTTCAAGTTCAAGGGGAATTTTGGTATTTGGAAAAATATGGGGAAGAATAGTATGGGCAAAGGTGAGGAGAGAAAAAGGGGAGGGGGAGGAAAATATGGACTGGTCCTCTGTTTCTCTGGGGGTCATTTTATCATGGAAGATGGGCCAACACCAGCCAGGAAATCCGACATAGAATGTTAGAGCTGGAAGAGACTCTGGATAATCATTTCCTCTATTTTCCCAGTCTCGTTTTTCTCTGTAAGGAAGGTGAGGCTCAGAGATGTTAAGGGGGCTTGCCCAAGGTCACACAGCAAGTTATGGAGCAGCCAAGGATGGCGTGATCATATCACAGCCCAGGGAAGCTTCAAAGGCAATACCCTTCCCATGGGATACCAGCTTTCTCAGGAGTTACTCCTGGGAAATCAGTCTTCTAAGAACCAAAGGTAACCTTGGTTTATTTCAGAGCTAAGGCACAAGGAAGTGGACCAGGATAATCCTATTTCAAAGAAGCTACTCTTTTGGTTTTGTACCAGTAAGAGTTTCCAAGCAATCGTGCTTCCGAAGTCACTATGACTGCCTGAGAGTTTTGCCCCTTGGTTGTGGTCTGGGCTCCTCTCTGAATTATGAGCCAGACCTCAGTGATTGCAAATATTTACTTTCTCTGTTTCTCCACTTCCCCATCCCTCTATCCATATTTCCTCCACATGTAAACACACAAGCTGGTCTAAGTTAACCAGATAATCTAGAAGAGATATGTTTGTTTACTCTGCTTAACTTTTAATTGCAGCTGTGCAGTTGGTCTAAGGATATGCCCAAATCATACTAAGGATAATCCTTGTGAACATTAGAACTCTAACTTCCTGCTATGGCAATCCCCAACCCCACAATGCTTGCCCTGGGACTTTGCTCAATATAACAGAAATGTCAAATAGATGTATGGACTATTATGGACTTCAAAAAGGGAGAGTTTGCTGGTAAAGTGCCAAAGAATCTTGTCATAAGTGTACCAGGATGTTATAAAGACACTCAGTCCAGTTTTAGCTCAGCCCCAAGACATGGCTAGCAAATAGTCACTCTAAAGGACTTGTTCAGGAGTTGGTTAAAAACTAGTTTTGCACTTAGATTACAGTTAAGTAGTGCTTAAAGGAAATCCATGACTATAAACATCTACATTACAAAAGAAAAATAAAATAAATAATATATACATGAACACACTGCTATATTGAAAACACTTAACTAACGAGGACCTACTGCGTAGCACAGGGAACTCTGCCCAGTGTTATGTGGCAGCCTGGATGGGAGGGGAATTTAGAGAAAAATGGATACATGTATATGTATGGCTGAGTCATTTTGCAGTGCACCCGAAATTATTACAACATTGTTAATTGGCTATATTCCAATATAAAGTAAAAAGTTTAAAAAATAAAAGATAACAATAAATAAATATATATAAGTCCTACTGATACAATTAAGTTACTGGATAAATTAGTGAATCACAGTTAGTCTATGTAGAAAACTTTAAAATAAATTATGTAGCTACTTCACTCTAAAGTGGAGCAGTGGCAGGGAGAGTGTAACTCCCTGTTCCTGAAGTATGGGCTGCATATAACGACTGCCTTCCAAAGAGTACAGTGTGGGAAGAAGATAAGCAAGAGTAACTTTACAGTAGATAAATCTGCCAGACACTGCTGCAGTCAGGTGTTCAGGTTCAAAACCAACAGTCCTAAATCATGTTGGTAGTCTATACCCTTAATATGCTGTTATAAAAATGACATTCTATCTCTCTTACTTTCCTCCTAAAATTTCATAGCCCCAGTGTGATCATGACCAAAACACAACACGAGTTCCAATAGTGGGACATCCTGCAATATACCTGATCAGTACACCTCAAAACAGTCAAGATCACCAAGAGGAAAGTGTGAGAAACTGTCATAGCCAAGAGGAGCTCACGGAGAAATGCAGTAACCTAGACGGGAGCCTAGAACAAGAAAAGGACATTAGGTCAAGAGAACAAGAAGGCAAATCACAGAGTGGGAGAAGATATTTTTGAAGACATATCTGATATAGGACTGTTAGCCAAACCATGCCAAAAACTCTTTAAACTCAACAATAGGAAAATAATCTATCCACTTAAAAAGTGGGCCAGAAGTCATACTTGATAGATATGTCATCAAAGAAGAAATACAGATGGCAAATAAGCATATAAAAAGATGTAGTGGGCCCTCACTGTTGATTTAATTTACATTCCCCAATGGCATAATATTTTTTAAAATCAAAATTAAGGAAAGCATTCATAATGAACAAAGTATTAATATTTTAAATAAAGGCAGAATTGGTAACAGTGCTGCAGCAAGCCATATTAGAGCCAGAGGTGAAAGGAAAGACGTGTGTCCTATACATACATTTTTAATATATCTTTTTAATGGTTAATTTTTCCCAGAACATTAGCATAGGTGAAAAAAAATATTGAGAAATGGAAAAGTGTTTTGAAACCACATTACTTTAAATTCAAATATTTTATTTATACCCCCAACAGATTTGCTATTATTTTAATTTCCTGGCTTTAATGGACACAAACTCATCAATAATATTTTCAAAATCAGCTTCTTNCATGCAAGGTCTCAGAGAGAGTCTCCTTTGCACAGGTTTGTGGAGCTGAGTCCCCTGGCAACTAATTCAGGAATTAGACTGGTTCTAGACAATTCGTTTGGTATCAGGGGAGCTTACATTAACCACTTTCATCCTAGAACATAGACTATCTCTCCATTTAACCAGATCTTTTTCTATAAACCCTTATTGCAGACTTGGTGTTCTTGATTAATTTTTAGAAACCTTTTATTTTTGATATTATGCTAAATAGCGTGTTTTGTTCTTACATTTTCTAGTTAATTGTTGCTGGTGTAAAAAATGGTACTAGTTTTTTAAATTGATTGTTAATCCAGTAATATATCTGTGGTGATTTATAAATATATCTACATATTCCGTGATCCTCCTGGAGGAGGAAATGGCAATCCACTCCTGTATTCTTGCCTGGAGAATCTCATGGACAGAGGAGCCTGATGGGCTGCAGTCTATGGGGTCGCAAAGAGTCGGAGACAACTGAATGACTAGCAGACACTAGCATTCTTTCATCCTGCTTCTTTCAAGAATTACAGCTTACTCTTCTCCCCTTGAACGTAGATTTAATGATCCATGTTTAACAAATAGAATGTGGTGAAAGTGATGGCGTATGACTTCTGAGACTTTAAGTAATAAAATGGAATTCGGTTTCCTCTGTTTTCTTTCAGGGCATTTGCTGTGGGAGAACCCAACTGCCATACCGTGAGGACACGCCAGCAGGCCATGGAGAGGTCTGCGTGAAGAGGAGCGGAGGCCCTCTGCCAGTGGTCACATGAGAGAGCCATCCCACAAGACAGGTACAGACAAGTCTTCACATAACTGTAGACCCCCACAACATCTTGACTGCACTTTCATGAGAGACCCTCAACCAAATCATTCATCTAAGTTACCAGTGATCACGCATTATCGGAGTCCATTCATATAGAAGGTAAACTTACAGGCTTCCCTGATAGCTCAGTTGGTAAAGAATCCACCTGCAGTGTGGGAGACCTGGGTTGGATCCCTGGGCTGGGAAGGTCCCCTGGAGAAGGGAAAGGCTACCCACTCCAGTATTCTGGCCTGGAGAACTCAACGGGTCCATGAGGTCCCAAAGAATTGAACATGACTGAGCAACTTTCACTTTTCATAGAGACAGAAATTTGCTTTAGAATTGGGGATTGGAAGAGACAATTATTTTATCTTTTTAAAAATAACCTTTTCTTTGTGGTGCTATACAATGTACTTATTTTACTTTTGGCCGCGCTGGGTCTTTGCTTCGAGAAGGCTTTCTCGAGTAGCAGCAAGCAGGGGTTGCTCTCCAGTTGCGGTGCACGGGCTTCTCGTTGCTGTGGCTTCTCTTATTGTGGAACACAAGCTCTAGGGTGTTTGGGCTTTGGTAACTGCGGCACTTGGGCTCCAGAGTGTGGGCTCAATGGTTGTGGCGCACCACAGGATTCCAGAAGATTCCTGGTCTGGAATCTTCTCAGACCAGGGACTGAACCTGTGTCCCCGGCATCAGCAGGTGATTCTCTACTACAGGACCACCAGGGCCTTGGGTTTCTTTTGAGATAAGGAAAATGTTCCAGTTGACTGTAGCAACGGTTGGGCATATAAGTGCATATTTGAAAATTCATCGAGNGGAATCTTCTCAGACCAGGGACTGAACCTGTGTCCCCGGCATCAGCAGGTGATTCTCTACTACAGGACCACCAGGGCCTTGGGTTTCTTTTGAGATAAGGAAAATGTTCCAGTTGACTGTAGCAACGGTTGGGCATATAAGTGCATATTTGAAAATTCATCGAGTTCTATACTGTACTTTGTTGTTGTTGAGTCGCTAAGGCATGTCTGACTCTTTTGTGACCCCATGGACTATAGCCCACCAGGCTCCGCCATCCATGGGATTTCCCAGGCAAGAATACTGGAATGGGTTTTTCCTTCTCTGGTTGTATACTCTAGATGGGTGAATTGTATGGTGTTATGGGATGAATGCTTGTATCTTCCCCAAATTTATATGTTGAAGTTCTAACCCCAACATAATGGTGTTTGGAGGTGGGGCCTTTGGGAAAAAATTAGGTTTATGTTGGGTTATGAGGGTGGTCCCTTGTGATGGGACTGGTCCACTTATAAGGAAGATGGTGAGGTCCTCTCTACACACGCATTCAGTCAGGAAAGGACTTCTGGGAACATAGTGAGAAGGTGCTGTCTACAAGCCAGGAAGAGGCCTTTACCAAGAGTTAAATCTTTCAGCACCTTGATATTATCCTTCCTAGCTTCAAGAATTGTGAGAAGTAAATATGTGCTATTTAAGCCATCCATCTATCTTGTTATAACAGCCCGAGCAGACTAACATATGGCATGTGATTTTATCACAATACAGATTTTTTAAAAAAGAAAGAAAGAAGGCAAACACAAGGATGATTACATCAGTTCATTTCCTCCTTGGAAATCCATTCTGACTAACATGGGATAAGGTAGCTTTTTCTAGGACTTTCAAAAAACTCAGGAATCTTGCTGTCCCTAAATCTAGATTCATGAGGCCAACCTTCTTTATAATTTAATAACAAAGAGGGACTCACAAGAGAATGATTTCTCTCAATCAAATGAAAACACACCAAGCTACACTTGTCAATACACTGTCAATAAAAATCCCAAAGAAAACTATAACAGTTTTATATGAAACAAAAATCATTTTTTATATAAGTATAAAGATGAAATAAATCTTGTATATCATTCCTGAATTTCCCTGCTTTGTATGTTAACACTGTTGACAGGAAGTGCCCGTATACATCTTTCCCAAAGCACATATAATCCAGGGTGGGAATCTGTATATATATTTGATGTTGGCCCAAACGACCTAAGTGATTCCAAATCTGATACTTCATTTCCCTAGTAATTAGTAAGAAGTGCTATTTAAAAATTGTGTTGCTTTACAACATAAGACAAATTTCTTCTGTAGTCAATGCCCCAGAGGACTCTATCTTAATTCCCAAGCCAGCTCAGTCTGGAAAGGCTGATTGCTGAGTTCATGGTGCTAGACTATATTGTCGTGCTGTATTTGAAATGTTTAAGGTAAATTAATCCAGAGTCGCTGCTAAGTGTGAGCTCATCAATAAAAGCAAAACAAATCCAATTTCTCTCCTGAAAGTGGTTTCAACAGCTGTCTTTTCACCCTCTCTGCTCCCCTTCCTGCACACTTGTTATCTCTTTAAGAAGTCAGCTTCCTCCAGAGCCAGGAGTTTCACCTTCCAAAGAGTGGGGAGGGCGGTGCTGGTTTGAGGGGAGGACTGGTAAGAGACAGGAGTCACCCTGCAGAGCGATCACTGTGTGTGCGTGGCTATCATGTCTGTGCTCTAAAGGCAGACTCGATTCTTTAAAAGAGCTTCTCAATCAATCAAAGTCTTTTTTTTTAAAACCTCTTTTTTTTTTTTTTTTTAAACATAGTTATGTAGTTTTCTCACCACCACAATACTAGAAGGAGCTAACTCATTGTTGGAGGTAAGCTCCCATCAGAGATTACAAGCATCTGGTAACAGAAATGGAGAAGATAGGAAAACCTAAACTGAAAATCATAGCTATCACTTAATTAATCTATCATATCCATCACTTTTAAAAAATGCAGATGCAAAGAAACATATCTCAGTAGGCACTTGGGAGTTTATTGTTCTATAGAAACAGAATTCCTATTCCAAACCATGGCCCTGAGACTTGGAAAGAGTATGTTATCCTCAGGATATTCTATTTCGAAGAGCAGAGAAATAATATAATAATTATATATTTATGTATATATGGAAAAGTTTCATTCAAACAGGTAAAAAGAAATTTAAACATTGGCATTTAGAGAAGAAAATATTGTATTTAAGAGTCAGCCTTTTTAAACAGTCAATTACTGGTTACTCTGAATTAATAAAATGAACCTAATTTAAAAAACAACTGCAGAACAAAGTTCTAATGATAGCGATTCTCACAGAGGAGTCTTTGGTGAAGTTGCAGACTTGCGTTCTTTAAACAAATGTGGAATAGCTGGGGTGTGCCAGACACTGAGTTAGGTGATATGAAGAAATTGGATATGGAAATCAGAGGCTGCGCCCAGTGAGGAGGACACCTAGGTCAAGAAATAATTACCATGCAGTACGGTGCTCTGGTTAAGTGCCGCAGAGCCATAAAGGGAGTAATGTGTTCTGCTTAGAAAGGATGAGAAAGGCTTAAAGTAAGGTGTAACTTTTGAGATGTATTTTATTGGGGTTTTAAGGGTGATAATAAACCTTATTCGTCCCCTTGGAGTTTGAACCAATTAAGAAATAGAATAGGGAGTGAAATGTTGCATGTAAAACTGGATTTGAGAATGAGGTATGGGCCTTTGGGTGAAAAAAAAAACTCATTTCTCTCATAGTCTAGACTTTGGGACCTGCACACAGGGAGTTTGTGAGAAAACCAGGTGAGCAGGGCAGATTGAGCCAGCAGCAGGAGGGCTGGTGAACTGCAGCCCACAAGTTGAGTGCAGAAGAAAGAGAAAGGGCATGGGTGGGGACTATTTTAACCTGTTAGCCTCACCAAATAGAGAAATATAACTGTGGAGGAGGGTGTCCGATTTCTCCAGTCAAATGAATCATGCCTCCTTCTGTAAGAGATACAGCCAAGGGGAAAAGAGAAGGGCCAGCTGTCTTCCTGCAACACAGTTTCCCTCTGGCAAAGATCGCAGGAGTGCCCTCCCCTTGAACCCAAAATGATCCGCAGGGAATAGCATCACACGTCACAGGGCTTGAAGGCCAGAAGTTCAACAGGTGAGTGAGAGGGAGCATTCCCAGTAGAAAAGTGAAAGTCACTCAGTCGTATCTGACTCTGTGCGACCCCATGGACTTAGACAGTTCATGGAATTCTCCAGGCCAGAATAATGGAGTGGGTAGCCTTTCCCTTCTCCAAGCAGATCTTCCCAACCCTGGGATCAAACCCAAGTCTCCCACATTGCAGGCAGACTCTTNAAGTCACTCAGTCGTATCTGACTCTGTGCGACCCCATGGACTTAGACAGTTCATGGAATTCTCCAGGCCAGAATAATGGAGTGGGTAGCCTTTCCCTTCTCCAAGCAGATCTTCCCAACCCTGGGATCAAACCCAAGTCTCCCACATTGCAGGCAGACTCTTTACCAACTGAGCTATTAGGGAAGCCCATTCCAAGTAGAGACCAAAGCAACAGCAAAGCAGGGAGACTTCAGTGTTCAAAGTGCCACAGGAAATAGAGAGTAATCATTTAAGTTTATGAAATATGTCAGTTTTCTAACCAAAGATGGTGTATGGTCTAGACTAAATCTCTTTCTCTAAGTCAAAGTCCTTATTTCTTATTGTACTCAGTCCAGGATCTAAAAACAGCACATAAATGCTCCACAAGTTTGCATTTATCTTGCTTGAGGTTCGCTAAGCTTTCTGAATCTCTGGGAATCTTTCATCAGTTTGGGAAATTTTCAAGCAAAACCCCTTTAACTATTGCTTCTCTCCATTCCCTCTCTCTGCTCCTTCTGAGACTCCAGTGACCCCACATGTCACGCTGTTGATGTTTGGTTTTCATATTTTTTCTTCTGACAATTTGTACTAAACATTTTTAATAGCCTATCTTCCAACTAGTTAGTAAATTATGTTCACAATCTGCCATTAAACTGATTCATTGAGTTCTTATTTTTAGCTATAGTATTTTTCTATTGTAGAATATCCATTTGATTCTTCTTTTTAAATATTTGGTAAAATTATCATCTCTTTCCTCTACTTTCTTGAATATGTTCATCATACTGCTGCTGCTGCTGCTAAGTCACGTCAGTTGTGTCCGACTCTGTGCGACCCCATAGACGGCAGCCCACCAGGCTCCCCCGTCCCTGGGATTCTCCAGGCAAGAACACTGGAGTGGGTTGCCATTTCCTTCCCCAATGTATGAAAGTGAAAAGTGAAAGTGAAGTCGCTCAGTTGTGTCCGACTCTAGCGACCCCATGGACTGCAGCCCACCAGGCTCCTCCGCCCACGGGATCCTCCAGGCAAAAGTACTGGAGTGGGGTGCCATTGCCTTCTCTGATGTTCATCATTGGTATTTTTAAATTCTTATTTGCTAATATATGAACCGTCTATGGGCTTATTTCTATTGTCTAAGTTTTTAATATCTTACCTGAGATACAATCTTGGTTTTCACATATTTGGTAATTTTTTATCATATGCCTGACATTTTGATGAAAGACACCAGATGATGTTAGCTTCCCCTTTTCCTCCACTAGGTATCAGGCAGGGGATTGTCCATCACAGATTGAGGTGAATTAGGGCTGTGATTTTGGAAACTGTTTTCGTTAGACTCAGTCTACCTCCAGCTTACCCCTATGCCAAGGGTGTAACTCTGAAAAGTGTTCAATTAGAGCCTGTTCTTGGAGAGCCACCAGTAAGCAGTGGCATGAGCCAGGATTCTAGTTTCTTCCTCAGGAACTGAACCTGGGTAGCCTGGAAGAAAATCAGGAATCCTAACCACCAGAGCAACAAGGCCTAAAGGCTAGAAGCAAATTTTCCCTGGATCTTTGCTCTCAATGAAAACTGCATTTCCCAAGGAGGCAAAAACTATTAAAAAAAAAAAAAAAGGTACAAAGTTTATTATTAGAAACACAGGTCAACAACAAGTGAGAGAGCACACAAAGAAACTGTTCTAGTTGACCCGAAGCCAGGCAGAGATGTGCACCCAGAGAGGAAAGGTGTGGGCATCCTCCCTAACGAGTAGCAAGGTAAAGAGGTGGCTAAATAATTCATGTAGGACAGTTCTGCCTGGCCTTTATTTACCTGTGGCCAATTATCTGGTTTCTTTCTCCACACCTGACCTACCCTAGGACCCTTCCAGATACACGTGTGCAAAGTTTTCCAAGATGGACTCCAGAGGCCTATGGGGTGGCCTTGGCATCACATATTCTGGGGTGGTGCCCCCACTTTTGACCCCAAGGAGCCTTTCTGCACATGTACTCTGTCTCCCTTTCCCCAAAGATGGGCAATATATGACCTCTTGATCTTTTACGCAAACAAGGTTTAGCCCCTCTGTTTTTGCCATGACTGTTATCTTAAAGTGTCCTCAGGAGACAAAGACTGGCTATTTACCATTTCTGTTGCTATTTCTACTTCCAAGTGCCAAACGGGAGGCTAGTTGTAAATACCCAGCCTGGAGCCCATCTATCAAGCCTAGAGACCACAGGAGATTCAACTCTGCCCTTCACAGGCTTGCAGCTTAGCTTTGTAGCATCTCTTATCATACAGATTCAAAGTTTAGTACATTTCCTGAGAGAGAGCCCAGCTGTCTTCGTGAGGTTCCTCTGGTCTTCAGCTGTATCACTGCCCCCTCCCCCCACCTCCAATTTCTCATGAATATCATATGCTCTCTGCTCTCCAGCAGCAGACTTAGGGACAAGTCTTGACTCGCAGGTTCTAGTAGCTTCCAGAATTCATAAGTGACCCCAGGTTAAAAGGACCTATGGAGTGTTAGCATGCCCCTCTCCCTATGGCTTTCATCTGTGGCTTTTTTGTTTTCTGTTCATTTCCACCTGGCCATTTTAGTTTCTTCAGGACCTCCAGACCATAGGATATTTCACTCTTTTAAAACATGTCACCTGACCTATTTATCACTCCCACAGCCTCAGATTCAGAAAAGCTTTCAGTAGCCATGAGTCCGAGACTCCTAAAACCCCTGCTTTGAGCAGTGCAGCCCACAGGGCCAATGAGTTTCGTTGCTCCCTCCCTGGCATGGAGCCCAGCCCAGAATCAGCAAATGACCCAGGAACACAAGGGGCAGCCAGTTATCCACCCACCTCCAGACAGTTCTCCCCTTTCTACAATTTTAGTCCATTGATCCTTGTAGCTTCCTCAACTCTCTGAAGCCATGAAAAGTATAACTTTTGTTATTTATCCAGTTTTTTCTGCTCTTTGTCAGTAAGTGAGCTGGTGTACCATGACCTACTCTAGCCCACTCAGAAGCAGAACTCAGCTTTACAAGTCTGCTTCCCTGGGCTAAACCACTGCTCACTCCGCCCCGCTCCCCCATCCCAGGGAAAACCCTCCATATGCCCTTCCTCTGCAGTCTGCGTCCTCCCCAAACTCTTCAGTTCTATAAAGGCTTCAGACGAAGGGCATGGATGGACCTTATCATACTAAGTCTGTATTATACTGCTCAGCTGATGATAGTACATTTGGGTTGTAAAAAAATCTTAAAGCAATTATGACTTCTGAATTTAAGAGCCTTTGAATCTTAAAAACTGGTACTAATCTGGTTTACTTGGCCTCCAGCAACTTGGAAATTTCCAAAGAATATAAAACTACAATTTTTTCACTAAGATAGTAATACTGTGAATCATAAATTGAATCTCCTAATAAAACTTCTTGAAGTGATAAACAATTGTTTTCAGAAGCTGATGTGACCATTAAATGCTATATTGTAGAAGTATTTAAAGAAGCTTCTTGATAAGTTTGGCCTCCATTTGCTGTGTAAATATATACACCCATTTTTTTTATTTCCTTTGTTCCTTAGTATACTCATACTTATTTGTAAATAAATATGTGTTTTTGAATAAAAAGTCAAATATCCACGTGATATCACTTGTATGTGGCATCTATGAAACAAATGAACTTATTTACAAAACAGAAACATAAACATAGAAAACAAACTTATGGTTACCAAAGAGGAAAGGAGGAGGGATAAACTAGGAGTAACATACACACGCTGCTGCATATAAAATAGATAACTAATAAGGACCTTCTCTATAGTACAAGGAACTCTATCTTGTAATAAACCATAACAGAAAAGAATTTAAAGAAAGAGAAGGCTCATTCTGAAAACTCTCCCTCTTTCCTTCATGACTTCTTAAATGGAACATTTGTATTAGTTACAAAGTTATTACACAGTAGAGCAGCAAATCTGCGCCCCTTCACAGTGTTCCAAGTCCCCACACAGCTCAACTGCACCTCCAACAAGAAGGCAGTTGTTAGGAGGCCAGCAGGCAAACTTCAAGAGACAGTGATTTCTACGCTTTCTCTCTGAAGTTCTCTATCCAACCCCAGCCCAGGCCAGCCTACCAGAACTTTAAGAAAAATAAAAATGGCAAGCAAATACACACACACTCCCTTCCATAACTTCAAAGGAGATTTTGCATGTACTGTTAGAGAAATAACAAAGTTGTTTATTAACATAGAGTGAAATATGGTCTAAACTTTCAAAGTTTTACCTGGAACTCTGCTATCTTCTTTCTTTAGGCATGCCGTGCTGCTAGAAATCTCTATGAAGTTGTAAGGGCTTTTTTCTTTTTCATGTTCCTTCTAGAAATATGAAGGTGCTGGGTTGGACCACCTAAAGAAAGCTAAAAAATATAAAAGAACTAGGAAACTCTTCTACTTGAATTTGCAACGTGAAGACAGCTTCATCGATCAAATAACTTGGGATTCCTTAGAAGATATGTGAATCCAGTTAAATGATAAAAGTCCTAAAATAGCCACAAAGAAAATACACAACATTAGTAAGAAATTATTAAATATTATGCACCACAGACATGTCTAATTTTGTCCTTCTGGTGGCAGATGGTAAACAGGATGTTGAGAAATTGAAGTTGGGGTCTCTGAGTCTGCAGGAGTCCCTTAGCGAGGCTCATTTGTAAACAGGAACCATGCCAGGCATCCTGGGTTAGGAACTCTGTGATGTCTTTCAGCATTTCCTACAGCTTTTCCTCTGGGACTGGCTGACCCCAGTTTTATACTGGAACCTGTGCTTTATGCTTGAAAGAGTTGGAAGGACTGGAAGTACAATCTAGCCTAGAGAGACTAAAATATTTACGATCTAGCCCTTTACATCAAAAGTTTGTGGAACTATGCTTTCAAAGTGATAAAGTGAAGTGAAGTCGCTCAGTCGTGTTCGACTCTTTGTGACCCCACGGACTGTAGCCTACCAGGCTCCTCCGTCCATGGGATTTTTCCAGGCAATAGTACTGGACTGGGTTGCCATTTCCTTCTCCAGAGGATCTTCCCGACCCAGGGATCGAACCCAGGTCTCCTGCATTGCAGACAGACCCTTTACCCTCTGAGCCATCAGGGAAGTCCTATGGGTGTCTAAATTCTAAACATTTTTTAGCTCTTCTCTTAGAACAAGAGTATTATCTTTTACAATGTTTGCAAAATCAATGAAAAGCATTAACTTCCTTTTTTTCTTCTGATGCATGCTTAAGTCACTTTGGTTGTGTCTGACTCTTTGTGACCCTCTGAACTGTAGCCTGCCAGGCTCCCCTGTCCGTGGGAATCTCCAGGCATGAATAATGGAGTGGGTTGCCATGCCCTCCTCGAGGGGATCTTCCTGACCCAGGGATCGAACCCGCATCTCTTACGTCTGCCAGCACTGGCAGGTGGGTTCTTTACCACTAGCGCCACTTGGGAAGCCCCTCTCTTCTGATGGCTCAATGATATATATAAAAATGTTACGCATCATAATTTCGTCCCTCCCCAGTTCAATCTAGTTGAATTGAATATATGTATGCGTCTTTTTTGGGCTTCCCAGGTGGTGCTAGTGGTAAAGAACCCACCTGCCAAGGCAGGCAGCCGTAAGAGATGCAGGTTCGATCCCTGGGTCAGGAAAATTCCCCTGGAGGAGGACATGGCAACCCACTCCAGTATTCTTGCCTGGAGAATCCCATGGACAGAGGAGCCTGGCCGGCTACCGTCCATGGGGTCGCAAAGAGGCAGACACGACTGAGATGACTTAGCATGCTCACATGTTACCTTTTTCACTTTATTACTCATAAATTAATAATCCCATTTTGAATTCGTGATCCTAGGGAGGGATTATTTCTTTAATTTTTGTTCAACCTCCATGTTTTGGCCATTCTAGCATCACATTTCAAAATCACATTGTTTTCTATAAATATTGCACTACTACTGCCATCGAAAGCATCATTGAATTTGGCTAAATATTGGACTATAATATTTCAAAACTTGGCACCTATTTTCTTGTCATCGTCGAAAACTTTGACTGTTGACAGCTTATGCAGTCTTCTGTCTGTTTTCATAATGGCCTGAGTACATTTTGACCTGCAAACCTACTCATCTTCAATGTTTCCAGTTTTTTTAAAAATTTAAGCTGTCTATTTCTCTAAAGCTTTTCTCTTTCCTTTCTCTTTTCAGCCTTTTTTCCTGAGTTCCTCTGTCAGATTTTCTATTTTTTCATCATCCTGATTCATTCTCTTATTTTCAAAGATCTAGAAAAATTAAAAGGAACTGAACCCCAAATGCACGCAATACTATCTATCAAAAATTTAAAGTGCCATGAATGTAAAGATGAAAAGAATTTGGTATATTACTTCAAACATGTTACCCCTAGACCTTTACGTACACACACTGAAGAGTAATATGAATTGTTTAAGAGTGCAAAATGGTCCTCAGCTGCCATACACACCTGTTGTGAATGTCGCAGAACTGGAACCATGAACTGGATTGTGAAGAGAAGCTAGAGGATGGACACTCTGCGCTATCAGGAAGCAACTCTTTGCTGCGCATACTATTCCTCTGATGCTACTCTAGAGGACATATTTGGCAAGTCCAGTGTGTTTTTCCACCCTGGACCCCCAGGGCTTAGCTCCTTCCCACATTTCACAGACACATCCAGCTCCCTTCAAGCACTCTGTCACCACCGCCTTTTGTTTTGAAGCCATAGCGCAAAAGGCAAGGGCAGGCATTTCTCTGCGGCCTGATGGGTTTTAGTAAGGTGAGTGTTTAGGGTTTACAGGCGACTCTGCACCAGCACTGGGGATTGCGAATCGAGTGTGTGTGTGTGTGTGTGTGTGAATGTGTGTGTGTGTGAATGTGTGTATGTGAGTGTGTGCAGTGTGCATCCATGCAAGATTTGTGGCCCCTGTATAGCATGATGCCCTTCTTGCCCAGGTTTAAAGGTTGAGAGTGAGGGACCATTTGGGGGGGTGCACCTGCCTCAAGCTATGTTGAGCATGACGAAACAGGAAGACTAGAATGAAATTGAGAGCTTCCCCCATGCCCAGAGGGGGACAGGAGTCCTTAGGCTCTGAGCAGAGCATCCTGGGGATGTGGCAGGACCTTGAGGGGAAGTATCTGCTGGCTGGGGAGTGACCTCCAGGCCTTGGCTCAGCAGGTGACAACAGGGAGCATATCAAACCAGGATGCGGGGCTTCCCTGGTAGCTCAGTGGTAAAGAATCCGCCTGCCAATGCAGGAGACATGGGTTCGATCCCTGATCCAGGAAGATCACACATGTCGCAGAGCAACTAAGCTGTGCACCACAACTACTGAGCTTGTCCTCTAGAGCCTGGGAGCTGAAACTACTGAGCCCACGGGACGCAACTACTGAAGGCTGTGCACCCTAGAGCCCACGCTCCGCACAAGAGAAGCCACTGCAGTGAGAAGCCAGCACACCGCAACAGAGAGTAGCCCCAGCTCACCACAGAGAGAAATCCATGCGACAACGAAGACCCACCACAGCCATCAGTTCAGTTCAGTCACTCAGTCGTGTCCAACTCTTTGCGACCCCATGGACTGCAAGCACTCCAGGCTTCCCTGTCCATTACCAACTCCCAGAGCTTACTCCAACTCATGTCCATCGAGTCAGTGATGCCATCCAACCATCCCATCCTTGTCCCCTTCTCCTTCAATCTTTCCCAGCATCAAGGTCTTTTCCATGACTTGGTTCTTCGCATCAGGTGGCCAAAGGATTGGAGTTTCAGCTTCAGCATCAGTCCTTCTGATGAACATTCAGGACTGATTTCCTTTAGGACTGACTGGTTGGATCTTCTTGCAGTCCAAGGGACTCTCAAGAGTTTTCTTCAAAACCACAGTTTAAAAACATCAATTCTTCAGTACTCAGCTTTCTTTATATCCAACTCTCACATCCATTCATGACTACTAGAAAACCCATAGCTTTGACTAGAAGCTATTTATAGCACAGCCCTAAATACATAAATAAAATTACTTTAAAAAATGTGATATGGTTACCAGAAGACCTGGGACCTCCCTGGTGGGACCCCTAGGACCTTATATGACGCTGGGAGTGCAGGAGAGAGACTTGATCATTACCAAGCTGAAATTCCATTTCAACATAACCAGATTAGAGCAGAGAGGCTAGATTTGGATCAAGAAGAAAGGAAAGAAATGTGACATTTCTTACACATCGTTTTGTTCAATAAAATCATGAATAAGTTTGGTGAATCCTGACACTTTTCACATCCTTTTCTCTCTTGAAGTGGGAGGACCTCAGAATCTGGGGAAGGGTGGATTCCAGGGCCTCCCCTGCTGGACTACCCTTGATGTTGCTGGAACTTACTCTAGGGGGAAAGCAATTTGTATTTTTGCATCTGGGTACTTAGCAGACCATTTTGTGGAGAATTCCTGGCCAGAGAAATCAGTGCCCTGGTCACTCATCCCTGCCTCACTCCCTTGTTTTTCCCAGAGTTTCTCTGGCTCCCCCCGACCTTGCAGATGTGGGTGGAGAGAGGGAGGCTTTCCCACTAGGGAAAAGGGAAGAAAATGGAGACTCTGAGCAGGAAATTATGTGAAGCCATCGACAGAAGTTCTCTGTCTTCTGAATACCTTCTGGGTTGAAGCAACGTCTTCCTTTAAATTGAGGTCCAGCTGATGTACAATATTAAATAAGTTTCAGGCATACCACATAGTGATTCAGAAATTTTAAAGCTTGTACTCTGTTTATAGTTATTGCAAAATAGTGACTATATTCCCTGTGTTGTATAATGTATCCTTGTAGCTTATTTATTTTATACATAGTAGTCTGTATGCCTTAATCCCCTACCCCTGTCTTACTTCTTCTCCCCTCCAGGAACCACTAGCTTATTCTTTATATCTGTGAGTCAATTTCTTTTTTGTTATATTTGTTAGGTTTATTTTTAAAAGTTTAGATGCCACATACAAGTGGTATAGTATAAATATAGTGTTTGTCTGACTTATTTCACTTAGCATAATACCTTCCAAGTCTATCCATGTTGTTGCAAATGGTAAAATTTCATTTTTTATGGCTGAGTAGTATTCCAGTGTGTGTGTGTGTGTGTGTGTGTGTGTGTGTGTGTGTGTGTGTGTACGTGTGTGTGTGTACGTGTGTGTGTGTATGTGTGTGTGTACCACATCTTCTTTATTCATCTGTTGAGGGACAGTTAGGTTTCTTTCGTATCTTGGCAATTGTAAATAATGCTGCTGTGAACACTGGGGAGCGTGTATCTTTTTTACTTAGTGTTTTGGGTCATTTTGGATTTATACCCAGGAGTGGTATTTCTAGGTCCTACGGTAGTTCCATTTTTAGTATTTTGAGAAACCTCCCTTACTGTTCTCCACAGTGGCTGCGCCAACTTATATTTCCACCAGCCATGTACAAGGGTTCCCTTTCCTCCACACCCTTGCCAGCATGTGCTAGTTGCAGACTTTTTGATGATGGCCATTCTGACAGGTGTGAGGTGACCTCTGTGGTTTTAATTCACATTTCTCCGATGGCTAGTGACACTGAGTATTTTTGCACGTGCCTGTCAGCCATCGGAATGTAATGTACAAAACCATCTTCTTTGTAAAAATAAATGTCTATTCAGGTTGAGGCATTGTCTTTATCATTTGCTCTGTAGATATCTTTGCTTTCAGAGACAGCCACTTCACCGCCACCCCAGGTACCCAGAAAAGTCTTTGAAGAAACTGTGCTCTGGGAGTCAACTGGCCAATGAGTGGGCCACTCCCTGCCCTGCCCATGAGTCCAGACACTGACAGGACTGTGGGTCCTGCTCAAATCCAGAACAGGGGCTATACCAGCCCTACGAGAGCCCCAGGATCCAAGCCAAGTCGCCATGCCTTCAGATTTTCTCCTGATACTCTCTTCTTCCCTGGAAACAAAACTCCAAATTGTCCAGCAGAGGGAGGCAGCAGCCTGCTGTTTGCATTCAGGCCTGGCTTCTGAAGACTGCTAACTATTCCAAGGGTTTGTTGGCTCTTTCCCTGGGAACCAGAGCGCCCGGAAAATACACGCTGACTTAAGTGAACGCCTCCCAGGGGCCCACTGTGGTTTCCTTCCAAAGTCACCACCTGTCTCAGTCTCCCACCTCAACCCACCTTTTCACACCTGCTGTGTTAGCAGATAGAAATACAGCTTTTGTCTATTAAGGCTCATTTTCCCTCAGATTTACGGAGGAAATTTTCCTTCATTTTTGACTCTCTTGCGTTAGGCAATCCCATCTCTCCCCCTGGAACTTAAATATTTTGCTCTTTCCCTCTGGTCCTCTTTGAATGGCTAACCTGTATGGCCACCTGGAAAAGCGTCAGGGGAACTTGCTCTCTCTGAGGACCCTGAATCATCTAGAAGACGCACCTTGTGGTAATGAACCTAATCAGCTCCTTAGCCACCTATCTGACTTTTTTAACTTTTTATTTTTCACTGGAGTATAGTGGATTAACAACGTTGTACTCGTTTCAGGGGTACAGCAAAGCAATTCAGTCATACATCCATGTGTATCTACTCTTTTTCAAATTCTTTTCCCAGTTAGGCTGTTACAGAGTATTGAGCAGCATAAGGTGTCCCGCAGTTGAGACCCCTACACTTTGTGATGCAGTAACATCATTTTAAAGAGGGGCTGACCTAACTGGCAAAGCCCAAGTGAAATGCCTCTGGAGGAAAATGAAAAGAAGCGGAGGCCGCATCCATCCACCAGAAGCCCATGGGCTCCGCCAGGCCAGGGCACTTCCCTCCTTCCCTCCGCTGAGAATTCCTTGCCTCCCCCACTCAGGGTCCCCACAGAGCTCTCCCAGAGGGTGCTGTGAGGTTTTGAGATCAGGACTTGCAGTCCGACTCCGGGTTTCAGAAGTGCCTCTGCCTTCACCTTCCAAGACAGCTGCCCCCCCTTCCTCTGCTTCAGCCCCGGCGGGGGATGAAAAACTTGGCTGTTTTTCAAGGTCTCGGTCACCTGCACCCTGATCCTCTCCAGGGCATTGCAGAGGTCTTTGCTCCACAACTTTCAACTCCTGTTGGGAGACTGCAGGAAAAAAACCACAACAACACGGCTTCATGATGTGGGGCAGACGTCAACAATATTTAACAAACAAACCGGAGCCAGCAGCGGAGACCAGGAGGAAACCTGGAAGGAGGGAGGTGAGTACTCGGGTGGAATACAGTGATGGATTCATGCGGCTGAACGGTGCTTCCCAAGGGACCCTGTTGGAAAGCAACGGACTCCAGTCTGTCTATCGTATGCGGTGGCCAAGGCCCTGTCCTCAGCCAGTCAGCACTGTCGTCACTGTCCTTCGTGAGGCCACATTGAGTGGTAACACTTTGATAGCATTTGTGCTAAGTGACAGAATCAGCATTGTAAAAGTTTTCAACAGACTGAAACAATCAAATCTAACAAGATGAAATTTGATTGAGATAAATGTAAAATTTTGAATGCAGAAGGAATACCTAAAATACTGCATGTGAATAAATATCAAATGTTGGAGCTGCCTCTGTGCTCACGTGGGATAGAGACCGAAAAGAAAAGTAATCTTAAGTTGCATCATGGGGCTTCCCAGGTGACGCTAGTGTAAAGAACCCTCCTGCCAAACAAAGCAGGAGACATGAGAGAAGTGGGTTCAATCCCTGGGACGGAAGGATCCCCTGGAGGAGGAAATGGTACCCACGTCAGTATTCTTCCTGGGAGAATCCCTAGACAGAGGAGCCTGGCAGGCCACAATCCAGGGGGTCACAAAGAGTCAGACACAACTGAGTGTCTGAGTACATAGCACAGGTTGCATCACAGGGCATTTGGGACCCAGGAGTGAAGAAGTGGTTACCAGTGCTGGAACACTGCGTCCATTTCTGCCTATTGCCCTTGGAAGGGAGCCCTGGCAAACAAGTGACCAGGATGTCCTCACAGGGACTGAGGCCAAGTTTGGTAACTGGCAATGAGAAGCCCAGGGATGCTTGGTCCAGGAGAAAAGACTCGGATGTGGAGAGACCTAGAGAAAGGGGGTTGGTGCTTTTCATTGAGGCTTCAGAGGACAGAACCAGGCCCAAGAGGCTGGCAGGAGCGTCGGTCCAGGGCATCCCACAGACCTGTGTGCAAACCCAGCTGAGTGACCTGGCAATCACCTTAGCCCTCTGAACCTTGAACCTCAGCTGTACAGCAGGGACGCTGGTCTGTCTCTGCTCCAGAATTGCCCCCAGGACCGAACTACAGCCACAAAGTACTCAGCAGAGTGCCAGAAGCATTGTAAGGGCTGCAAAGAGTGTACTTCTTGTTTACTATCAGGTAGTAGTTCGAGGGGCACAATTTGGGGTTTCATGCCAAAGAATCCTCTAGCCCCGGGAGCGTCCCTTCTACAGAGTGCAGTTTTGGCAGGTTGTGGACATTTAGGCAGCTTATAGTACTGAGAATGGAATGCTCTTGTGTACTTAGCCGCCCCGGCGAGACTGATGCCAAGTCTCGCTCTTGGCCTCAAGGGAGACTTTAGCCCTGCCTTTGAGAGAAGACCTGTGTTGGTCCCTCCTGCCACTGCGCTGCAGAACAGCCAGTCACGGGGGACGGCTGGAGATGTCTCCACGGCTGGACCTGGAAAGCTGTAGTGAACTTAGGGCAGTGGTTCCTGGTACCCCCACTAAGGGAGGCTTAAAGGCCATGAAGGTAGAGACTGTGGGCATGGCTGGAAGTTGAAAGGCATGTAGATATCAGGGGAGGTGGATATCCCTGGATGTGCCCTCTGAGGGCCTCGTTCATAAAGAGTCACGTGTTAGGGGGTGGGTGTCTCTGGGGTGGAGGGCTCACCACACCCCAGCTGAGGACTTGCCTTGATGCTACTTCCTGCTGCTGCTTCTGGGCAGTTCTCTGGTAAGTTAAGCATTGGGGCCCAGCGGGCAGGCCGTGTGACTTGCAGGAGGAAACCACTTAGGGGATTAAGCCGACAAATCTCCCACACAGAATTCACCAGGGCTTGAAGCACAGGAGGCAGGGCCTCCAGGCTGCCTCCCATACCTCTAGACAGCAGGCAGAGGGTGTCGCAGCCCCGCAAACTGGAGTTCTGGTGCATCACTTCCCTGGCAACAGAAGGGAGGCTGTCACGGGTGCTGCAGAGGCAGCTAGGGGACTTCCCCTGGAGCCCTGGGCACTGGCTCCCTGCCTCAGCGGACAGGCTGCCTGCTGGCTGGGGTTTACTGTGCTGTACCACTTCCCTGTCAGCCACCTCCTGACCACCCTGCTTACTCTTGTCCTTCTGAGGGTCCTCCAATGGCCTTTTCGAGGTTGAATCCTCATGCGTGCGTGCTCCGTCAGGTCTGACTGTTTGCAGCCCCCATGGGCTGCAGGCTTCTCTCTCCGTGGAGTTTTCCCTGCAAGAATACTGGAATGGGTGGCTGTTTCCTTCTTCAGGGCATCTTCCCAACCCAGGGATCGAATCTGAGTCTCCTGTATCTCCTGCCTTGGCAGGGGGATTCTTTACCCCTGAGCCACATGGGAAATCCTTCGGAAGTAAGGGCTGCCGCAAATAGATAGCAAATCCTGCGTTCTCGGAATGTGAGGATGACCGAGGAAGCCTGCTCTTTCTCAGTCCTTCAGAGTCCAGGACCTGCAACAAGCTGTCAAACTTTGCTGGGGTGTTTGGGTGGAGATTCTTGGACTTAGCGGGAAGGGGGCTGAGGTGATGGTTGACAGCCTCATCTTCTGCCAGTCTCTTCTGATGGCACACCATGGCAATTGGACTAAGCTGGGGATAAAAAGTAGTGTTTATCAACTGGTGAACCTGAGACATGTGGATGGGGGTGATGAGAGAGCGGTGAAGGAGAAATGGGGCCTCTCTGTCCAGCAAAAACACTGAAAAAGGCCTGCCTTTGTCCCCATGACCACATAAGGAGGGAGGGAACTGTTCACAGGTGAAGTCTGTATTTGTATTTTTTTTTTTTACAGCTCCTAATGAAACTTTTTATAGTTGCTTAAATTGAGAAATAAGTGACCATGTAACACTATGTTAATTTCAGGTACACATTAATGATCCAATATTTGTATATTACAAATGATCCCCACCAATAAGTCTAGTTAACAGGCATCACTGCATAGAGGTAGACATTTTTTTCTCGGGATGAGAACTTTTAAGGTCTAAGCAACTTTCAGATGCATAAGGGAGTATTATTAACGGCTGCCATGCTGTACACTACAACCCCTGGCTTATTCATTATATGTTATTTATTATTATAACTGAAAGTGGGGATTTCTGTTGACCCCTTCACCCATTTCACCCACCCACAAGCCTCCACATCTGACACCCATCTGTTGTTCTCTGCATCTGTACGTTCAGGTTTAGGGGAGGGGGCTTTTTGTTGCGTTTTAGGTTCTACGTTATCAGTAGATCTTTTTTCCTTCTCTTTATGACCTATTTCACTCAGCACAATGTCTTCAGAAGTCTATGCATCTCGTCTCAAATGGCAAGATTTCCTTCCTTTTTATGGCCTAGTAATATTCTTGAAACTCCAGTACTTTGGCCACCTCATGTGAAGAGCTGACTCATTGGAAAAGACCCTGATGCTGGGAGGGATTGGGGACAGGAGGAGAAGGGGACGACAGAGGATGAGATGGCTGGATGGCATCACTGACTCCATGGACATGAGTTTGGATAAACTCCGGGAGTTGATGATGGACAGGGAGGCCTGGCATGCTGCAATTTGTGGGGTCGCAGAGAGTTGGACACAACTGAGCGACTGAACTGAGTATTCCCATGTGCGTGCACACAGACCACTTTCTCTTTGTCCATTCACCCATCCATGGAGACTTGGGTTGTTTCTGCATCTTGGCTGTTGTAAATAATGCTGCAGTGGATGTGTATATCTTTTCAAGTGAGTTTGCAAATCCTTTGAATCAATACCAAAAGCTAGAATTGCTGGATCATATGGCAGTTCTATCTTTAGTATTTTGAGGAGCTTCCATACTGTTTTCTGTTTTCTGCACCAGTTTACACTCCTACAACAGTGGGACATTCTTGTCAATATTTGTTGTTTGTTGTCTTTTTGATAACAGCCATTCTAACAAGTGTGAGGTGGTAACTCATTATCATTTTGATTTACATTGCTTTGATTAGTGGTGTTGAGCACCTTTTCATGTACCTATGGATCATCAGTACGTCTTCTTTGGGGAACTGTCTATTAAGATCCTCTGCCCATTTTTTAAAGTTGAGATAGCATTTGTATATAACATTTTATGTTTCACGTGTATAACATTATGGTTCTATGTCTGTATACACTACAGCAGATTACACCAAAAATTTAGTTTCCATTCATCACCATACAGTTGATCCCTTTTAGCCATTTCACCCAGACCCTCTGCTAACCACTGCTGTTTTCTGTATCTACATGTTTGTTTTTGTTTGGTTTGGCTTGTTTGTTTATTTTACTTTTGTTTTTTATATCTATCCCGTGTATGAGTGAAATCATACAAAATTTGTCTTTCTCCATCTTAGTTTACTTAGCATAATATCCTCGAGGTCCATCCATGTTACAGCAAATGGCAAGATTTCATCTTTTTATGGCTAATATTCCATTAGTATTAGTTAAGTCGCTCAGTCGTGTCTGACTCTTTGTGACCCCGTGGACTGTAGCCTACCAGGCTCCTCCATCCATGAGATTCTCCAGGCAAGAATACTGGAGTGGGTTGCCATTTCCTTCTCTGAGGGAATCTTCTCAACCCAGGGATCAAACCCAGGTGTCCCTTATTGCAGGCAGACTCTAACCTCTGAGCCACCAGGGAAGCCCCCGGGCTTCCCTGGTAGCTCAGTTGGTTAAGAATCTGCCTGCAATGCAAGAGACTCCAGTTTGATTCCTGGGTCGGGAAGATCCGCTGGAGAGAGGGTAAGCTACCCACTCCAATATTCTTGGTCTTCCCTTGTGGCTCAGCTGGTAAAGAATCTGCCTGCAGTGTGGGAGACCTGGGTTTGATCCTTTGGTTGGGAGGATCCCTGGGGGAAGGGAAAGGTTACCCACTCCAGTATTCTGGCCTGGAGAATTCTATAGACTGTATAGTCCATGGGGTCGCAAAGAGTCGGACATGACTGAGCAACTTTCACTTTCACATATATACACACACACGTATATATATATACCCCCCATATCTTTATCCATTTGTCCACTGACAGGTGCTTAGGTTGTTTCCATATCTCGGCTGTACAGAACGATAAACATGGGAGTGCAGATAGCTTTTCTGGTTAGTGTTTTCATGCCCTTTGGATAAATCCCCAGTGGGGCAACTGAATCATGTGGTAATCCATTACTTTTGGGGGAACTTGCATACTGTTTTCTATAGTGGCCTCACCGATTTCTTCTCGGTGTTGCTTCTCACCAGCAGTGCACGAGGGTTGCCTTTTCGCCACATCCTCATCAACACTTGTTATTTCTTGACTTTTTGATAATAGCAATTCAAGCAGACATGAGGTGATAGCTCATGATTTTAATTTGCATTTTTCTAATAATTAGTGATGTTGAACATTATATTCATGTGTCTGCTTGCCATCTGTAGTTTTTTGGAAATTTTTCTATTCAGATTTTCTGCCCATTTTTTAATTGGTTTGTTGTTGTTGAGTCGTATATGATGTGATGTGCTTAGTCGCTCAGTTGTGTCCGACTCTTTGCAACCCCATGGACTGTAGCCCATCAGGCACCCCTGTGCAAGGGGATTCTCCAGACAAAAATATTGGAGTGGGTTACCATTTTCCTTCTCCAGGGGATCTTTCTGACCCAGGGATTGAACCCAGGTCTCCTGTATTGCAGACAGATTCTTTACCAACTGAGCTACAAGGGAAGCCCTGTTGAGTTGTATGAGTGCTTTATACACTTTGGATATTAATCCCTTATCAGATATATGACTTGCAAATATTTTCTCTGATTCGGAAAGTGGCCTTTTCATTTTGCAGGTGGTTTCCTTTGCTGTACGGAAGCTTTATAGAGTGCCACTTGTTCAGCTTTGCTTTTGTTGCTTCTGGCGTCAGATCCCAAAACATCATCACTGAGACTGATGTCAAGGAGCTTACCTTGTATGTTTTCCTCTAGGAGTTTTATGGTTTCGGGTCTTATATTCAAGTCTTTTATCCATTATGAGTTAACTTTTGTATATGATGTAAAATAGTAGTGCAGATTCATTCTTTTGCATGTGATTATCTATTAGTTTTCCTAACACCAGCTATTAAAGAAACTATCCATTCCCCATTGTATATTCTTGCCTCTATTATTATAAGTTAACCATATATGTGCGGGTTTATTTCTGGGCTATTTATTGTTTTTCATTGATATGTCTTGTGTTTTATGCTAATACCATACTGTGTTATTGTAGCTCTGTAATAAAATTTGAAACCAGAAAGCATGATGCCTCCAGTTTTTGATTCTTTAGCAATTCTGATTTGCCTATTCAGGGTCTCTTATGATTCCACGCAAATTTTAGGATTGTTTATTCTATTCCTGTGAGAAATGCCACTGGAAGTTTGACAGGGATTCCTTTGGATTTGTTGACTGCTTTGGCTGGCATGGAAATTTTAACAATACTCTTCTAATCCATAAGCACTGAATATCTTCTCAATTGTGTCCTCAATTTCTTTCATTAATGTCTTGTACTTTTCCAGTGTGCATATTTTACCTCCTTGGTTAAACTTGTTCTGAGACATTTTATTCTTTTTCTATGTAACTGTGTGGGATTGTTTTCTTAACATCTTTTGATAATTTGTTGTTGGTGTTTTAGAACCACAAAATTCTTTTGTGTTGATTTGTGTCCTGCAACTTTACTAAATTTTTTATTAGTTTTAATAGTTTTTTTGGTGAAGTCTTTAGGGTTTTCTATATATAATATGTCATTTTCATATAGTGATAGTTTTACTACTTCCTTTCCAGTTTGGATGCCTTTTGTTTCTTTTTATTGCCTAATTGATCTAGCAAGAACTTGCAATACTATATTAAATATGAGTGGTGAGAGTGGGCATCCTTGTCTTGTTCCTGACCCTAGTGGGGACGCTTTCAGCTTTTCAAAATTGAGTATGCAAACTGCGGGCTTGTCATATGTGGCCTTTATTATGTTGAGATATGTTCCCTCCATATCACGTTGCTGCAAGTTATCATTAATGAACACGGAAAACTCCAAGGACTTTCTCTGCATATATTAAGTTAATCATATGATTTTTGTCCTGCTTTTTGCTAATGTGGTGTATAACAATGATTGACAGATTGTGGGTGTATCACGTTGAAACGTCCTTGCATCCCTGGAATAAATCCCACTTGATCATGATGTATGATCCTTTAAATGTAATGTTGAATTCTGCTTTCTAATGTTTTGTTGAGGACTTTGTATCTATGTTCATCAGGGATATTGATGAACATCTATTTTGGGGATTATTGAGAACGAAGCTGCCTGGTTCTGGACTTTTGTATGTTAGGAGGTTGGTGGTTGCTGATTCAGTCTCATTACTAGTAATGGCTCTGTTCAGTTTTCTCTTTCCTGATTCAGTCTTGGTAGGTGGTTTGTTTTTAAGAATTTAACCACTTCTTCTAGATGTCCAGTTTTTGGAGTGTATAATTTTTCATAGTAGTCTTTTATGACCCTTTGTATTTCTGCGGTATCAGTTGTAATGTTTCTTCCATTTCTGATTTTATTTCAGTCCTCTCTCTTTTTATGTGTCTGGCTATAGGTTTGTCAGTTACGTTTCTTTTCAAAGCAGCAGCTTTTCTGCTGGTCGTCTTTAAGCCTCTATTTCATTGATTTCTGCTCTGATTGATTTCCTTTCTCCTACAAACTTTGGTCTTCGTTTGTTCTTCTTTTTCTAGTCCCTTGCAGTGTAAAGGGAGGCTGTTTATTTGAGATCTTTCTTGTTTTTTGACATAGCCCTAATGGCTGTGAATTTCCCTCTTAGAATTGCACTTGTTGCATCCTACACATTTTGGTATGTTGTGTTCCCATTTTCATTTGTCTCAAAGCATCTAAAATTTTTCTCATTTGATTTTTTTCTTAGGCACTTTGGTTGTTTATGAACATGCTGTTTAATCTCCATCTATTTGAATTTTCTAATTTTCTTCTTGTAACTGATTTCTAGTTTTGTAGTTGGAAAAGATGCTTGATATGATCTCACTATTTCTTAAATTTATTGACTTGCTTTGTGGCCCAACATACCTATCTTGGAGAAATGTTCCATGTTCACTTGAGAGAACGTGTATTCTTTTGCTTTTGAATCAATTCTTATGTATCTGTTAGGTCCATCTTGTCTGAGGCAACACTTAACGTTTGGATTTTCGTATTAATTCTCTGTCTAGATGATCTATCCAATGATGTAAGTGGGGTTTAAATTTTCTATTTGTTGCTATCTATTTTGCTTTTTAGGTCTGTTAATGTTTGCCTTATATATTTAAGTGTTCCCAGGTTGGGTGCAGAAGTATTTAGAAATGTTTCTGTTGAATTGATCCCTTTAGAGTTAAGTCAGGATCTTCTTTGTCTCATATTACAGTTTATTTTAAAACCCACTTTGTCTGATTTAAGCCTTGATACCCCACCCAGCTTTCTTTTGGTTTCCCATTTGCATGGAGTACCTTCCTATTCTGTTTCATTACACCTGAAGTTAGAGTCTTGGAGGCAGCATATGTTGGGTCTTGTGTTTTCTTGGAGAATTTAGTCCATCTATGTTAAAAGTAATCATTGACATGTATGTACTTATTATCATTTTGTTAATTGTTTTCTGGCCGTTTTGTAACTCCCGTTCCTTTCCTTTTCTCTTGCTTGTTTCCTTTGTAATTTGATTTTCTGTAGTGGTATGCTTAGGTTCATTTTCTTTCATCATTTGTGTATCTGTTCTAGGTTTTTTGCTTTGTGGTTTTTTAAAAAAAGACGTTTCACATTCCACATATAAGTGATAACATGCACTATTTTTCTTTCTCTGCCTGACTTCACTAAGCATATATTAGACTCTAGGTTTATCCATGTTGACACAAACAGAATTTTATTTTCTATAGATGTTTATTCTTTATCCTTTTTATGAATGTTTGGGTTCATAAGTGTGAGATCCTCTGATTTCTGTGCTTTGATATATTTCTTTTTTCAGGTTTTGGGAAATTTTAGCTGTAATTTCATCAGATGCATTTTTGACCCATTTTTCTTTCTTCTCCTTCTGGGACCTCTATAATGTGAATGTTAGTATGCTTGGTGTTGTCTCAGAGATCCTTTAAACTGTTCTCATTATTTAAAATTTGTTTTTCTTTTTGTTTTGATTGGGTGATTTTCATTATTCTATCTTTCAGATCATTTATGCATTCTGTATCATCTAGTCTGCTGTTAATTCCTGCCGGTGCATTTTTTCACCTCAGTTATTCTTCAGTTCTGAGTGGTTCTTTTTCATATTAACGAATTCCTTGTAAACATTCTTACTATCTGTTTTCTCTAATTCAGTTAGTATTCTTATTACTAATGCTTTGAACTCTTTGGCTGGAAAATTGTTTTTTTGTAAACCTTAGTTATTTGACTTGAGTTTTTGTTTTGTGTTTCATAATTTTATTTATTTATTTTTGGGCTGTGCTGCTCCAGGGCATGTGGGATCTTCCCAGAACCAGGGACTGAAGTCATGTCTCCTGCATTGGTGGGTGGATTCTTTACCACTGAGCCATCAGGGAAGCCCTGGTATATTGTTTATTTCTGTTTTGCTCATTGTTTTCTCAGTGGTTGTCTCTTTTCTTTCAATCAAAACAAATTCTTCTGTCTTTTCAGTTTGCTTAACTTTCTGCATCTCTATGAAATTATGTAAAACATTTACCCATCCTGGTCTTGAAGGGGTATCCCTGTATGAGCTTTGGGGGTTCCTAGAGTCTTTGGATCTAGCATGAGCATGCGTCTTGTCTTCTGCAGGGTGGTCTGGTAGCTATCACCTGTAGGAGACCTGTAGGAGACAGGTCTGGAGATGGAAGGGCTGTGGCCAGAGCCAGATGTGAGCCAGGTCTTCTCTGCTCAGAGGCCAACACCACCCTACTGGGGGTAGGGTCAGGTCCCAAGCTGCTGAAACAAGGGAACTGAAGACAAGGTCCAAGCTGGCTTCATTCCCTCTAAGTGTGTGCTCGCCTCCCTCCAAGCACTGGCAAAAGGGAAGCATTGCTGGGGCAAGAGGAGCCACAGCAGGTGTTTGACATGGATGTGGGTGCAGGCGCTGGCAGTTCCAGCACCAATCAGAGCTCTGAACCACCCCCAATCCTCTGCCTCTGTGAGCACCAGCAATGGGCACCCTCACCTCGTACAGATGCTGTGCCAGGTCTGAGATGGTTCCACCTCCCAGCTCCCTCAAGGGGACTCCCCTGGACTGCAACAGAGCGAATGTGTGCGGGAGTGGGTGCTCAGCTCAGGCCGGGTGTGTGCGAGGGCAGTCACAGGAAACCCACAGGGAACTGGCAGAGTCCCGGACAGGTTCAATCTGCTGCTTCTGCCTTCTTTCAGGAGTGAGCATGTGCCGGCTTTTCACAGCAGGATCTGAGTTTCTTACAGATCTACTGTCAGTCCCTCTAATTTCAAGCCAGCCAACTACTCTAATGGCAGAAAGTAAAGAGGAGCTAAAGAGCCTCTTGATGAGGGTGAAAGAGGAGAGTGAAAAGGCTGGCTTAAAACTGAACATTCAAAAAACTTACATCAAGGCATCTGGTCCCATCACTTCATGAAAAATAAACGGGGGAAAAGTGGAAGCAGTGACAGACTTTTTCTTGGGCTCCCAAATCACTTTGGACAGTGACTACAGCCATGAAATTAAAAGACGCTCCTTGGAAGGAAAGCTATGAGAAACCTAGACAGTGTATTAAAAAGCAGAGACGTTACTTTGCCAACAAAGGTCCGTATAGTCAAAGCTGTGGTTTTGCCATTAGTCATGTATGGATGTGAGAGTTGGACCATAAAGAAAGCCAAGCCCTGAGGAGTTGATGCTTTTGAACTGTGGTGCTAGAGAAGACTCTCGAGAGTCCCTCGGACTGCAAGGAGATAAGATCACTCAATCCTAAAGATAATCAACCCTGAATATCCATTGGAAGGACTGACGCTGAAACCAAAGTTCCAATACTCTGGCCACTTGATGCAAAGATCCTCATGCTGGGAAAGATTGAAGGCAAAAAGACAAGGAAGAGGCAAAGGATGAGATGGTTATATAGCATCACCGACTAAATGGACATAAGTTTGGGCAAATTCTGGGAGACAGTGAAGGACAGGGAAACCTGGCATGCTGCAGTCCACGGGGTTGCAAGGAGTCTGACACTACTGGCTTAGTGACTGAACAACAAAAAGGAATTCATCCCCCCAGTGGCGAACCTTAGGGCTGGGGTGTGAAATATGTGAATCAAATGGCTCCTTCCCCAGGAAGCCAGCTTTCCCCTCCTAGAGGTGCAGGTCCTGACCTGATTGCTTCTCTTCCCTTCCTACAGCCTTGGTTGTATATGAGTTTCTCTGCCAGGCTCCAGTTTGCTTTCAGTGAGAATTACTCCAGATGTACCTTTAATGTGTTCATGGAAGGGGAGGTGAGCTCTGCCATCTTGATCTCCCTCCCTCTTTTTTCTTAACTTTTGACACTTTATAATGTGGCTTAAAGCTCAACATTCAGAAAACTAAGATCATGGCATCTGGTCCCGTCACTTCATGGGAAATAGATGGGGAAACAGTGGAAACAGTGTCAGACTTTATTTTGGGGGGCTTCAAAATCACTGCAGATGATGACTGAAGCCATGAAATTAAAAGACGCTTATTCCTTGGAACGAAAGTTATGACCAACCTAGATAGCATATTCAAAAGCAGAGACATTACTTTGCCAACAAAGGTCTGTCTAGTCAAGGCTATGGTTTTTCCAGTGGTCATGTGTGGATGTGAGAGTTGGACTGTGAAGAAGCTGAGTGCTGAAGAATTGATGCTTTTGAATTGTGGTGTTGGAGAAGACTCTCGAGAGTCCCTTGGACTGCAAGGAGATCCAACCAGTCCATTGTGAAGGAGATCAGCCCTGGGATTTCTTTGGAGAGAATGATGCTCAAGCTGAAACTCCAGTACTTGGCCACCTCATGCAAAGAGTTGACTCATTGGAAAAGACTCTGATGACTTCTTGGTATTTCCTATATGTTCCATCACTGAAACTGATGAAATTTCAATTTCATCACTGAAATTCTCACTTTGCTCATGC